>JAGQEM010000088.1:0-109768 GCA_019202945.1 Corynespora olivacea
ACAGTGCTCTTGGTCATGTGAGAGTAGCCGTCACATGACCGTACAGACATCAGATGTTACCTCGTACGGACACTGAGCCAGATTACGCCAGATTGTATGGTATCAAAACGATATTATCCATTGATCCTCGAGTAAAATCCTTGAACTGATCTCGAATGCATGGCAAGCATGTCTGATGTTGTAGAACCACGTAACTTTTTCTGGACGCAACCCAATGATCAAAGCCTGATGCTGATGCCCATTGAGCCAATGGATTACTCGACACTGGATAGTAAGAAAGAGCTTCCCCGTGCAGTGAATGTTCGCAGCGAAACTGAAATTGCAAAAGCCACATTATCCCAGACTTATCTTCCCACACGATATCAGATGGGTTGCGCCATAGATCTTTTAAAACTGTTTTCATAGGCAGCGGATCCATGAAAGGGTGAGAACAAGCTGCGGCAATACGAGAATCACTGATTGCTCGATGTATGTTGAGAACGTTTATCGATTCTTGAACGTCATCAAAATCTCCAGTTTTGCGATTTCGCATTCTAAACGTGTGCAAATAGTGCATCTGTATTGCGTTTCGGACGAGCGAAGCTGAAACCGAGAGCGAGCCGCCAGCGAAATGGTTCCATGGCTGTATTGACGCAATCTCAGATATCTGGTCGACGGCAGGCCTAACGAAATGCGGAGTCAATGTGAGAAGCTGGCGTCGCTCCCCACCCATTGAAAATTCGCCTTCTCGGAGGAGGAAGATTGGACCTCCTTTGAGAGAGGTCTCTACTGCTCGGTAATCCACGAGAAGTAATCCATCCAGATTGATGCCGAGAGATTTATCCATACTCGACTCCAATAGATCGTGAGCAAATTCGTTTCCGCAGCAGATTGTGAGAACTTCCTCTGCAAGGTTTTCCCGAGAAAGGTCAACATCATGGATTTTCCAATTATCGGGGTAACTCATGGGGCCATGGTACATTTTCGTTACTTGAAAATGAGTCATAAGGTCCAAGTCTAAACACAAAGTACCATCTATGATGTAATCGATGATACCAGCGTATAATTTTGCGTAGCTACGAGGCCAGTCGGTGAATGTCAGACAGGATGACATGAAGGCAGTGCCTTGTACTATGGCGTGCAGGCGGCAATGTAGGCAGAATGTAGGCCAACTTTTCATCTCAGTAGGCTTCAGTCGTTCATGCAAGCATGTGTTCGGAGATTGACCAGCTTGCGATTCCATTGCGGAAAACATATCCAGTCGTATATGGAAAGGCGTGCTCTTTCTCGATGTTCTGTACCAAAAACATTCTTGCCAATCTGATTTGAGTTCTAAATGTTTTGGTAACCCGAGCTTGTGAAGAATGTCCCGAAGGTTGCTGAGTATAGTGCTCAAATGCAGTGCGTAGTAAGGTAAGCTGCCCGGAAATTTGTCCCTGAGATATCTGGGATCAATCATTTTGTGGACAATATCCACCGCAACTGAATAAATGAGGCTGCCAATTTCCTGTCGGTCTACGATATTCCATCCACAACAGAGCTGAAAGAAATCAACACCATTCTCTTCGCATGAAAGAAGCCAAGTGAGGGCCCTTTGGTCATGGGCGGTTTCTGATCTCATCGTAATGACGTCGATGGGATTATCAATGTGGTGGAGGACTTCTGTTGACTCGAGGATTGTGGGAGCGATAAGGACTGTGGCTGAGCTATAGTCACCGTTGATGGGATGAATCTTGCCGTCCTCGTGGATGAGGCATACGTGAAGTCCTAGAATCTTCCAGCTGTAGACCAGCAACCACGCTGCACCGGTAATACCGTAGTATACGAGCCTAAGCCGCGTTTCGCTGGATTGGGTAGCAACGCCGTACAAATTCTCCACAAGTTTCGCCATTGTTTTAACATCAGGTACCGGGTCTGTGTGTAGGAAAGTTCTTGCCGAATCGAATTCGTGGAGCATCCATTGGTGCATGGTGGCCACTTTATCCTTGAGATCCATTGCTCGGGCCAAAGGGATACAGACGGATCGCAGGTTCTCAAGCTGAGTGAGACTCGGGGTGTTGTATGGGGATGCCTGTCGCATTTCGAACAACGCACTTATGACTTCAATTGCGCCTCGATCCAAGAACGAAATCACAGCAGTAAGCAGCGATAGGACATTTTCGCCGGAACGTGTCTTCAGAATCTCCTGTGTAACGGTACTATCAGTAGATGCCTTATAGTACTCTTTTTACTAAGCCGTTTGCTTACATCAACAACAAAATTGTTACCAGATCCAATTTCTACCACAGCGTGTAGCCACCAGCTATCAGCACGTTGTTTCTGCCTGGCTTTGTGAAGTTGAGAACGGAATTGCATGCATGCAGGCGTCAGCTCTCCAAGAGCAGTCAAACACCCAAGGGTGTGTATATCGATGCCGCTGTATTGGAGCTTTTTCAAGCCTTCCATTCCGATCCGTCCGACAAGTGTGGCAAGGCTAGGAATATCAACTTGCCAGCCGACACTACTTTGTATTGCGCCACTACTCTCCATGGCTCGCTGTAGAAAAGCTTTTGATCGTGAAGGTGAAAGTTGTGAGAGGGTTTGTCCCTGGAACGAGAATTTGAAAACGCCGTGAAGAAATCATGGAGCGGGGCACAGGGAAGGCTGAAGAGATGTAGGCTGTGTTGGTGTTGTGACAACAGCTTTAACTGGTCGGCCAATATTAGCCCTCCCAGTTGCCTTAAAACGCCCCTCGAGCATCAAAGCCAAGAAGGCAGATTTGAAAGTGGCAGCGAATGGTATATATCGATTTCGGATGTTGAGCACATATGTCACGCTCTCCTGTCACTCAGTATCCTCTCGCACTATGCTGGATAACGGATATTTCTTGTAAGAAGCACTACTATTCTCTTGAGAGAACAACCACAACACAACCAAACCTACAACCCAACCTCCCCATTCTTCTTCAACACGCCCTCCCCCTCCACCTCCTCCATATCGAGCGGGCGATTCAACCCCAACCGCTCCTTGGTCGAATACGTCTTGAGCCCACCCTCTGGGTCCGCTTCGGTAACCAACTCCTTCCGCCTCGTATCGACCAACAGCCGAATCAGATCAGGCCGCATGTAGTGCCCGCCAAAGTCGGCCAGCGCCTTGGTCAGGTGGCATTCGTTCAGGTCGATGTCCACGTAGAGGATGCCGTCGAAGTCTTTATCCGGTTTGGCGACGAGCGTGCCGTCGGGCTTGTAGATTCGGGCTAGAGTTTTCACGGGATAACCGTCAGTGAAAATGGCGCGGTGGATTCGGTTGGTAAAACTGGTTGGTCTGAGGGGGGGCCTACGTACCGTGTCCATTGTAAGTCGAAGGATCGGTCTCCGGCTCAACTCCTTCAGGCGTATTCAACTTCAAACCCTCTTTGCTGAGTCGCTGGAACGGGGCCAAGGTCCAGGTCCCCGTCTCAATAGCATAAGCCGGCGTGACGAGGTCACTCGCCGGCTCCGCAACGTTGGTCGCCGGGTCTGGATACTTCAGCGTTTCCTTACCCGGGTAGATGGGCCAGGCGGCGATGTGGATCTGTTCGCCCTGGGACACGTTGAGGGACTTGAGGAAAGGATCTGTAGTCGATGATGGGTCAGTAGAGCTCGTGGACAGGGGAGACGGAGGACTATTGATGGGCAAGCGCGTACTCATGTTCTCCCAGCAGTTCAGCTGGCCGAGGCGACCGAGCTCGGTGGATGTGACGGACTGGAAAGTATCGCCGGCGCCGTCGCCGTAGACCAGCTTCTCGACGTGTGTGGGCTTGATCTTACGGCGGTGATTGAGGACTTCTCCCTTCGGGGAGATGAGGGCCTGAGCGAGATACAGAGTCGCATGGTCAATCTCGGAGAATCCAATGGAGACATAACTACATCGGGAAAATATCAGCATCCCCCCGTTATGAGAAACAATAGCGCATGCGACGAAAGAAAACAAAAAAAAACTTACATCCCATTATCCCGAGCCGCCCTCCTGATCCGGCGGAACTCTTCCGAGTCCACCGCGATGGAATTCTCGCGGTACTTTTTCAGCAGCGGCAGGCTCTGCTGGTATGTAACCTTCCACATCCAATAGGGGTAGCCTGGGATCCAGACTTCGGGGAAGGCGATGAGTTTGGCACCTGCTTTGCCGGCTTCATTGATGAAGTTGATGGTCTTTTGTACACCGGCTTCGAGGTTGAACCAACCCGGCTCCGAGGTGACCTGATCGGTGACATGTCAGATATGGTGGGAGATGAAGATTGGGAAAAAGCAGGAAAAGCAGAGGTGGGATTTGGGAGGGATGGGGATGGGGGGGGGGGGGTTGGGCAGGAAGGAGAACATACGACAGCGGCTTTATAATTGGTGAGAGGCATGATGTTCAAGAATGGTGGCTTAAAGATTAGGTGCTTGACAAAAAGACTCAAAGTCAAGTATAAAGCTACAAACGAAGCCGTACTTTCATCGTTACGGGGCGACACCACACCTCATATATGTCTCTCTCCCAGCTACCCATCAACAATCTAGATCGTCAAGCTTTCCGAGCAAAGCCCAGATAATGTGGGTGTTGTACTACGTGTGACACCTGAGCAGCAAGTGCAATTGGAGGAAAGGCCGAAGCATGCGTGTGGTCGGCATGGTTGCGGCATCTACGGCAAGTCGGTCGGCCCTCCCCAAATACCCACCCAGGGGTTTGGCAACGCTATGACATGTCGAATTGCCACCTGCGATTTGATGGATTTGATGCACAAGCTACTTGTCGTCAGCACCAGCTAGTGATATGTCAGAACTAAGCGCCCCGCGTTGTAACGCACGGAAGCTCAGATGTCGACGCCCTCGCATTATTGTCACCCGGGCAGTATTCGGACCTAGGAAGAAGAATGAACGCCAATCCACATAGTCATGCCAGCAGAGGTTGTCATACGTACAAAAATAGCCATTGAACTTTATTTCTCAGCAAGCAAGCACATGCTCACCCATGTCGGGTGCGTGCTCTTTCTGTCTACTATACTCAGACAGCTCGAAAATCCCGGACAGCACACCCCTTTTTCGTACAGACCACGTTGTTTACCCGACTACTACTCGGCAGAGCGGGATCGAGACGAGCACGCCTATTTGATGCCCCTCTTCTCCGTCTCACTGTAATATATCACCATCCTCCAAAGTTTCCTGACCAAAGTCTCCGCCTCATCATCAAGCGCGTCCACCAGATTCGCAACCAAGGCCTCCGGACTGCCCCTCTTCTTCAGGTGATCCACCACGGCATCGACAAGCATATCTTCCTGCACACCCAAGGACTCCAGAACCTTGTTCGCGGTCCAATCCTTGATGTCCCTCTCAATGTGCTTATCAAGCAAATGATCCCATGAGACGGGCCAGTTCCATAGACCGTCCTTGTTGGTGGGGATATCGCGGGCAAGCTGTCGCTGGGCATCTTGGGCTTCCTCTTCCGTGAGGTTGGCACGGACGGCGGTGTCGTGGTTGATGGGGATGAGGGTGCGTTTCTTGGCACCGGGCTGATCCGCTTCTTCCTCGTCTTCGAGAAGGTTTTCGACGTCGGCGGCGGTGCGGCGCGGTGCGGCGGTCTGCTCGAGCTTCTTTGCCGCAGCGCCGAGAGAGATCTTGAACTGCTGGGTCTCGCGAGGGGTTTGCACGCGGAGCAGTTCCTCGGCCTGTTGATCGAGGAAGGCATTGGCCTGGTCGCGAGCTTGGTCTTGCTGTGCTTTCGCGACGGCATTCTCACGGTGTTCCTGGTCTCGGTCGACGCGGTCGTCCTTTTCTTCGCGCTCGCGGATCCTGGTGCGTTCACGCATGTACTCGCCGTGGTCGCGGTAGTAGATGTGGCTCTTCTTGGCGGATTCGACGTCGTCGTCAAAGTTCTTGAGGAAGTTGGCCTGGTTTTCGCTCTGCTTTTGCCTGTCGGATTCCATGTACTTGGCCTGACCATTCGTCCGCTGAAGCGACAAGGCAGTCCTGCTCTCATGTTTGAGCCAAACTCTCAACCTGCTCTTGTAGGCGTCGTCCAGTTCGGCCGTCTGTTTCTTCTTGCGGCGACGCTCGATCTCCGAGTCGCTTGCAGAGTCATCTTCATCCTCACGGCTGGTGTAGACACCGCCGTTGACAGAGCCGCCATTCATGAAGTTGACACCCGATTGGTAGTCCCGTGGGAATTGAGAGCCTTTCGGGCCGCTTGGGGCACCCTGGATGCCTCTGTCGGCCCTGGGACCAACCGGAACACCATTGGCACCGCCAGGTCCGGTGGGAGCAGAGACGGGCGGAGATGCACGCCGACTATCCTTGCCACGCTGCTCGGCCTCGATCTCCTCCTCCCTCTTTGCACGTTCCAGGTCGCGCTTGTTGGAGCGGTCGCGGAAGGCGGCAATCTCCGCGGCTACAATTTCGCGCATCTCGGCCGGAATGTCCGAGAGCTCATCCTCGCCAGATGGTATGTCGATGTTGTAGTATGGAATGTCGGCTTGAGCTGCATCCTGCATCTTGACATCCCCCGAGGCACCCATTTGCGGCTCGCGGGGGGGGTTGAAGAGCTGTGCCAGGACCTGTGCAAGCGCCTCTTTCGCGGTGTCGATTCGAAACTGCATTGCAGCCTCGTCCTCATTCTTGGTCCACTCCTCGGCATACTTGATCGATGCGTCGTCCACCATGATTTGCAGCTTCGTCGTCTCCACCTCCTTCTTCTCCCCCGTCTCTTCGCCATTGACGGCCTCCCCATTCGCTGCACCCCCCCCCTGCTCGTCGGCGTGCGCCTCTTCTTTCTTGATGCGCGTTTCCGGCTTCTGCCGCTCCGTCGGCACGCGGACATGGTGGAAAATCTCAGTGGCCGTCCTAAGGCTCTGGGCGTCTCCGTACTCGGCGAAGCCAAACGTCTGAGGCTTGTCGTTGGCGTCCGTGGCGCGGTAGAACCTGGACAGGTTCCCGGCCGAGCGCAGGATCGCGGCCACGCCCTCATCGCTGATGCCCCGAGGTATGTTGCCGACGAAGATGGTGCGGGAGATTTCCTCGCGGGACGGTCGATGGGGCGCCGCCTTGAGGTCGCCGGCTCTGGCTCCCGGGTCGGCGCTGTCCATGCCCAGACCTCGTCGCATAGGCGCCGCGGCGTTCTCGCGTCGCCCCCCAAGGTCCCCTCCGGCGCGCTGCGATCCCGTCGTCCCCAGGCGGATGACGGGCGCGCTGAAGTTGATGTTGCTCGGCAGATTCGCGGGAGGCTGGAAGCCCGCGGGCAGACCGCGCGGGCCGGTGGGAGGCTGCGCATTGAAATGGGCGCCCGGGGGAGGAGCCAGGCCGGGCGCCAGGCCGGGAGCTGCGGCCGTGTTGGCTGGAGGCGGTCCTGCACAGGTCAGTGGGGCGAACAGCAGGCGGGGACGTGGACTGGCGACGTACCCATCCCCGGAGGAGGCGCCATGCCAGGCGGAGGGCCGCCATAGCCCGGGGGCATGTTGTAGCCCGGAGCTGCACAAGTTAGCCATGGCTCACGCGAGGGCGCAGAGGCAGAGGCAGAGGCAGAGGCAGAGGCAGGGGCAGGGGCAGGGGCAGGGGCAGAGAGGGCACACGACGCACCCCCGTAGTTGTACATGTTCGAGCGTCGCTGCGCAGGCCGTGGGAGAGGCGCGAGGCTGTTCGGTGGATGGCGAGTGTCGCAGACGCAGCGTTGCAGCCAGCAGGCCCGAAGCAGAGCTCAAGCGCGCACGGACCCGCGGCGGTGGACGTCTTCCTCCTCCTCGCCCTCTCTCCGTCGCCCCCTTCCCCTTCCATCAATTGCCCCCGTCGGACCATGTCCATTCGCTCGCCGCCCGTCGCATAAGCACAAAAGACGCACCGACACCGCGACCATGGGGTGGCTCCTCCGCCCGGCCTCGCTCACGCGCCTCTCGACCTCGCTGCCACCGCCGCCATCGATGACGGCGACCGCCCGCCTCTCCCGCCGCGCCCTCACCACCTCGGCGCCCTCGGAAGCAGCGCAGCCGCGGCGTAGAGAAGACGACGACGCCCGACCCGCCGAGGACCCCTTCGGCAACATCCTCACCCCGAAGCCGCGCTACCGGGCCTCCGCCATCGCCCAGCAGCAGACGACGGACAGCATCAACAGCCTGTTCGCCAGCGCCAACGACCCGAGGTACAGCCGCACGCGCAACAGCTACGCACCGCAGCCCGCCAACCGCTATTCCCCCTCCCCCTCCTCCGAGCTCGAAGCAGCCCGCACCACACGCGGCATCTGGGGCGAGTCCTTCAGCCGTCCCAAGAACCCCCAGAACCGCCACCACCGCCAACCGCTCAAGTTCGACGACATGCTGGGCCTAGCGCCCGACGTGGACCGGCCCGTCCCCAAACAGGTCGAGATCCCCGAGTCGGAGAAGAGGTACCCCCGGCTGAACGCGAGCTACGGACGCATGGTGGATCTCGACGAGACCAAGGGCAGGGATCTGGTCAGGGGGATTGGCCTCATGGGCAGCTTGATGGCGCGGAACAAGGTGCGGGCCGATTTCATGAAGCAGAGGTACCACGAGCGGCCGGGGCTGAAGCGGAAGAGGCTCAAGAGCGTGCGTTGGAGGGCGAGGTTCAAGAAGGGCTTTGGTGAGGTTACCGCCCGGGTGAACGAGTTGACCCGCAAGGGGTGGTAGATGGGCTGTGTGTGGAACTGTACATCATCATGTACATCATCGTATATCAAGACATCCGGTTGCAAAGGCTCGTGTACAACAAATACTAGATCCCGCATTTTGAGTGAGCACACCAATCACAAAAATTCCTAAACGGCGTGCCGATGCTTCGCACACGCAACTGCATTGACTACTGTACAAGCTCCACAACATCGATTCTGCATAACGCTATCACAAACATGAAATCTCCCAGCCCCACAACCAGAAACCCCAACCCCCTCATCAATCCTTCTTCCCAACCCCGTACCCATACCCACCATACCCTCTCGCGCCCCCGTTCCCATTCGCAACAGGCAACCCATACCCACCTCCCCCGACCAATCGCCCACCCGCACTCCCATTCAACTTGTCGCGTGCATACCTCCTCAGTCTCCTGGGCAGCTCCACGCCGCGGAAATACGCTATGCAGACGGCCGCACTGGCGCCCGCGCTCAGCAGGCAGTACAGAAACGTGCTCTTGTACACATGCCCACCATACCCGCTCCAACCCGGCGGCAGAGTGGTGCTCGGGTACCACCGCACGGCGAAGCCCAGCGTCAAACTGTCTCCGATGGTGACGCGCGTGTTCCTGGTATGGCTGCTCACAGAGTACGCGGCCGCGGCATCGACGGTGCCCGGGTTGATGCTCTTGGGCGCTGCGTGGATGAGCAGGTTCAGACTGTTTCCCACGTGGAGATGCGAAAGCTGCAAGGCACCGGCCAGCGCGATGATGAGGGGTGTGTACAGTGTCGATTGCGTTCCGAGCGCGCCTTCTTGCGTGGTCGAGTCTGCGACGCGGAAATCGTGCTCGAGGACGGACGGCGGGAGCGGTTTGGAGGGGATGCGGCAGGTCAGGGGGGCGTCGTTGTGGATGTAGAATTCGAGGAGGTGGAAGAAGGGGTCCGAGATGAAGTCGAGGGTGCAGTTGATGTCTGTCGTATGCGTTAGCTTTCGCTGCGGGCATTTGTAAAACGTCTGGTCGAGTCCTGGTCGAGTTCGACTGGGAGTATGGGGGGGGGGTAGAGAGGAAAAGGCACGTACCTTTCTCTACGCCGAAGAAGAGCTCCAGCGGCCGCCCCGTCTCGTTACATATCGGGAAGGGTATATACTGCAGCTGTCCACTGGCGTCGGTAATCTGTCTCTGTATCAGCGCACCCATATTTCATCACACCATCCTCCGGCACACAACCTCTTCTCCACCTCTCCACCTTGCCCATACCCCGCCATCGCAATCCAGGGGACCGTGTACGTACATGTTCGCCTGTTTCTCTGAACCCCGTCAGCACTCATTCCATCCCACTTGCCTCCAAAAGATACTTACACGGTCCGGTTCAAACAGCTCACGGGGATGCTCTCTCCCGCATTGTACCCCCGCTGCTCCACAACGCCCTTGAGCGGTTCCTGTCCCGACACCGCATGCGCGAGCGCTATCCAAAAAGAATACAGGACGAGGAGCGGGAGGCGCAGTCGTGAGCTCGACGACTGGCCGGACATGATGAATCGGTGCGATGCTTGTTGGATACCAATGATGGAAACGTATGTACAAAGAAAAAAGAGTCCTCAGTGCATGAGCAGCATTGTCGGGTCTCGACAAAACGATGATCGAGTGTTTGCTGCGCTTTGAACGGGCCAAGTCGCTCAATTGCTAAAGTGAGATAGAACGAGACGCTTGGGCCACGTTTTATCTTGGTAGGCGGGACCTCCGTCCGGCTCCGCAACTCTGTTAGATGCTACTTTGTCAAATGAAAACCGTCTTTCGGTGTCTTTGCGCTATCTGTACTTCGGGAATTGCATCCGGATATTTTTCGCACTTGTATGATTTCAAAGTCTGTATGACATCATCCATCACCCACACTTCATCTTGCACCTGGACCAGTCTCAGTATATCTAGTAGGTAATTTGTTTGTTCACACAAGGTTGAAGCTCAGTCTGCGAACACTACAGGATCCTGCATGCTTTTTTTCAATCATGGTCTCATGGTCAATTTCATCCCCTACTATCCCATCAAAGAAGACCCGGGTCGAAGTGAAGTGAGCCGTCGTTTACAAGGCGGCCTTCTTCTTGAAAGCGTTGATGAGACCGCCAGTGCTTGCATCATGGCCTGTTGACTCATTGCTGTCGTCGAGTTCGGACAGGATTTTCTTCGCAAGAGATTTGCCTAGCTCAACACCCCACTGGTCGAAGCTGTTGATGTTCCAGATGGCGCCCTCGGTGAAGGTGAGGTGCTCGTAGTAGACGATCAAGGCACCCAAGGTGGCGGGGGTGATCTTGTCTGCGAGGATGGAGGTGGTTGGCCTGTTGCCCAGGAAGGTCTTGTGAGGGACGAGATCCTCAGGGGCCTTCTCGGCCCTGACCTCATCTGGAGTCTTGCCGACCATCAAGGCCTCGGCCTGGGCGAAGAAGTTGGACGCAAGCATCCTGTGCAGGTTAGTGCCATCATCTGTTTTTTTTTTCATGCAAGGCGGACATACTTCTGGTGCTTGTTGTTCTCCACGGGGTTGTGGCTCTGCGCGGCCAAGATGAAGTCGGTCGGGATGAGCTTGGTGCCCTGGTGAAGCAGCTGGTAGAACGAGTGCTGGGCGTTCGTTGCCGGCTCGCCGAACAGAATCGGGCCAGTGGTGTACTTGACGTATTCGCCGCTCCGGGTGATGGCTTTTCCGTTCGACTCCATAGACAACTGCTGGAGGTAGGCAGGGAACCTGTGGAGGTACTGGTCGAAACTGACACCCATTAGAACATACTCTTTGGAATGGAATGGCCAGTAGACTCACGGAGAGACGAGATGTGTCTGAGCGCCGAAGAAGTCAGAGTACCAGACACTCAGGAGACCACCAATCACCGGAATGTTCTTCTCCAGCGGGGTGTTCTTGAAGTGCTGGTCCATGGCCTGGGCACCGGAGAGAAACTGCTCGAAGTTGTCGTAGCCAATGTACAGAGCAACGCTCAAACCAATGGCGCTCCACACGCTGTAGCGTCCACCTACCCAGTCAGAGAAACCGAACATGTTCTTCTTGTCGATGCCGAACTTGGTGACTTCTTCCTCGTTGGTGGAAAGGGCCACAAAGTGCTTGGCAATGTCCTCCTGCTTCGCACTCTGGAGGAACCATGACTTCGCGGTGTTGGCATTTGTGACGGTCTCGGCGGTTGTGAAGGTCTTCGAAGCGATGAGGAAGAGGGTGGTCTCGGGGTTGGACTCCTTGAGTGCCTCGGCAACGTGAGTGCCGTCAATGTTGGAGACGAAGTGGAGCTTGAGGCTACGGTCGCCGTAGGGCTTCAAGGCCTCAGAGACCATGACGGGTCCGCTGGTGATTTGTCAGTCTCTGGTCCTGACACATCATACCTGCTATAGCTGATGCAATCAAGCGGTCGCAAGTACTCACAGATCGGAACCCCCGATACCGACGTTGATGATGGTCTCAATCTTCTTGCCGGTGTAACCCTTCCACTCACCACTGCGGACCTGCTCCGTGAACTCCTTGATGTGGGCCAGCACGTCGTGTACTTCCTCGACCACGCTCTGGCCGTCGACCTGCATCGGCTCCTTGGAGACATTCCGCAGGGCAACGTGGTATACAGCGCGGTTCTCGGTGAAATTGATCTTCTCGCCTGCGAACATGTCATCGCGGAGCTTCTCAAGGCCAGCCTCCTTCGCCAGCTCGACGAGGAGCTTCAGCGTCTCGTCTGTGATGAAGTTTTTGGAGAAGTCGAACAGCGTCTCGGAGTTGTCGGCGCCATTCTTGAAAGTGAAGGAGAACTTCTCGAACCGTTGGGGGTCCTTCTTGAAGTACTCCTTCAGGACGATGTCCTTGCCGAGCTTGGAGTGGTGATCCTGAAGAGCACTCCAAGCCGAGAGATCCGACGCCTGTGAGAAGCCTGGCATCGTGAGTTCTGAGGTGGCTAGTAGGTTGTGATCAGAAGATTGTGTTCAGACCTGATGGTCCGTTAGCGGCTGTGATCTCAACAAATAGCTGATGGCGGGGTATTGATCCTCAACGTACAAGTCTAACTCCGCAATTGGGCTGGCAATTGAGGATGGAAGGGTCGGTGGGAGGGGAAAGAAGTTTCTGCGTGATTTAGGATATTCGCGGAAGCTGCGTGAGAAGGAAGAAGGAAGGAGCAAGAACTCGGGCACGAGGTGGGGTTCCCGAAATACTGCCCATAGAACTGACGTGTGAGGGGCAGCATCACGGTGCATATGCCGAGCAGGGATTTCTCCCACTGGCCGCCGGAGCATCTTTCCACGCGTCGCCGCCGTCGGCTTTTGCTGTTTATAAGCCACGACGACCGCTCAATAAGCAGCTTGGACAAACTGTGGATTTCGATGTTCACGCCGAGTTTTGCGCGGCACCTGATTACAAACACACGCACACTTTCTTGTGGATATCGTCCTAGTTTGCCGTTTTAGGCGGGTTCTCTCACAAATGCTGCATCATACGCCTGAATCATGAATACCGTACCGGAACCTGAGAAGCCTGACACCCACCCGGACTGCAAATGACACCAACCCCCGTGCTTCGCGTGACCACTCTCAGATGCAACGGCTGGGAAACGCCCAATTCGCCAAGTCTGTCGTCCCATCCCCCGAGGTAGACCAATTGGTGATCCAGTTGTCTCATCGTTCGACCGTGCCAACCCAACACCATTCCGGCCATATTGCTGCCAGCGCCTCATACATCCTGGAATGCGGGATCCTTCACCGAACCTCCAGCATCACCGAGACCAGCCACAGGCCGGTTGTATGACCAGCCGGCAAACTGCTGCTGCATTGTCTGGGAGAGCATAGGGCCATCGACGTACGAATCCGTGGGCGCTTCCGACGTGAACTCCTGGTCGAAGTGTATAGTGTCCTTGGCATCGAGCTTGACGAAATCAGCAAAGGTCGGCGCTTTGGGAGGAGTTTACATACCACATTGGGCTTGAAGCTGGGCTCATACTTGCGCTCCAGAAGCTTTCTCCAGTCGATGCTGTGGAAGAAGTAGTGAGCCTTGATTTCAGCTGCCCCCTTGGCTCCGAGACGCTTCTCGGCATTACGATCCAACAGACGAGTCAGCAAGTCTCGTGCGGCAGGCGGGACGATCTCAGGGCCGGGGAAGTGGAGAGGCTCGGTAAGAATCTTGCGGTACATGTCGTTGGTGTTCTCGTCGTAGAATGGCGGCAGACCGGTCAACATCTCGTACAGAAGGACACCGAGCGTCCACCAGTCGACCGTCTTGGTGTAGCCGGTGCCAGTCAGCAGTTCGGGAGCCAGATACTCCGGTGTGCCGCAGAAAGCTAGATCGAAAGTCAGGCGCCGCCCACATGGTGGAATTCGCTATACTCACTGTTGGTCCGATCCTCGTCTTTCATGTCCAGCTTGCAGAGACCGAAATCGCAGAGAGCAATATGTCCGGTGTAGTCTATGAGAATGTTTTCTGGCTTGAGGTCGCGGTAGATGACGTTGAAGCCGTGCAAGCATTCCAGAGCACACAGAAGCTCTGCAGCGTAGAACCGAGCGCGGTTGATGTCGAAACGTTGCTCCTTCTGCAGATGGTGGAACAGTTCGCCTCCGTTCACGAAAGCCAACACCAGGTACAGCTTCTCGGGTGACTGGAACGAGAACTTGAGCGGAACGATGAAGGGGTTGTTGATCTGCGCAAGTACTGATCGCTCGGCAAGAGTATGTGCGACTTCAGAGCGAGAGATGATGTGAGCTTTGCGGATGGTCTTGAGGGCGTAGATACGGTGCGTGTTCTTCTTCCTGCACATTGTGAGCAAACACACGTCATGGGCACACTCGGGATCCACATACATCACCTGCATGACCTTGCCAAAGCTGCCCCTGCCCACCACCTTGAGCAGCTCGAAATCATCAATGGTCAGTCGGTCTTGACGGGTTTCTACAAAATTCACTCCGACCCTCATCTGCCCGGAACCGAACTGGATGTCGAGCCATTCCGCACCGATCTGACCAGCCCCCGTCTCCTTCTTGGCCTTGACCTCGCTTGTGTGCGTCTCCTCGAACCTGGGGCTAACCGTGATCTTTCCGATGAATATGTCGTCGGTTCGGCCGGCGTTGGGTGGGGCGGTGGGATTCCGAATGTAGAGCGAGATGGCGAGGTCAGTGACGCGGGACACATCGAACTTGTACTGCGTATTCTCGCCCGCCCAGAGCGGGTTTTCGGGAGTGCCGGAGACGGCGTTGATGAAAACCTGCTGCTTGTCAAAGTCGACCAGACCGTATGGCAGATGCTTCGATGAGTAACGTCCATGGATGGTGGGGACCGAGTTGATGCTGCCGGCAGCGGACTGAGGCCGCGCGGTGTACGAGCCTGCGACGGGGCTCCGCGATGACGAACCAGGTCGCATCGAACCTGCTACCGAGAGGCCGCCGCCTTGCGAGAGCGAGCCCTGGTGGTGTTGCGAGCCCGAAAAGTGCGCCTCCGCGCCCGGCGGCAGCGAGAAGCCTTTGCCTTCATGGAGGGTCACGATCAGAATACCGGGTCGGAGGGGCGGCGGAGGGGCAGCAGCATTCGCTTCGGACGCCGCTGCGACTGTCAGCAATCATCCACCCGTTCCGGGCTCCTGGGCTACACACCGATGCCATTGGGATCTTTCGAGTCTGTGAGGGTCGTGCCACTGCTGACGGAGCTCCCGGGCTTTGGCGTCTGGTCCCCGACGATGGTAGATGTGGACGACGAGCGACTGAAGGTGTTGGCGAGGGGCGCGAGATGCGTCTCCTTCAGCTTCTTGGTGAGTTTCCAGGACATGGTTGCGGGCGGCCACGTAGGGAGGGCTGCGGGAAGGAGAGGGCTGGAGAGTGCGGAGTCGAGGTTGGGGCGGTGGGATGGGGATGGGGGTGGGAATGGGGGTGGGAACGGGACGTGGGATGCCGAGGCGAGGTCACTCGTGCAACCGCAGCAATCTATGGAGACAGAGCAAAGGGAGGAGGGCGGGCGACGGGAGGTGACGGGAGGCGATGGGAGGCGGGAGAGGGTAGTAATTGTATAGGATGCCAGAGACTGTCAATCCGTCGTTTGGGTTTAGGGGAGAAGCAGTCCTGCCATGTACCTGGGACGAGCGCACGGTTAGGAGGGGCGTCTCAGAGGCTCGCCAAGTGGGTGCAGGCCTGTGTTTCCCCTCAGCAGGCCTACAAGACGTCCGTTTACTGTTGCGCATTTGCTTGCAGCGTTTGATGCCCCCAGCGATACGTCCAGTCTGCAATAGCACATCTGGGCGGTGCTATTTTAAACCCTCAATGCGACCACGGCATTGCTTCGCAGGCGCGACCTGACCGCTGCGGCTCGGTAGTGACGGCTTCATCAACGCCGCATCAACGCCACACCACTCCTGCCTGGCAGCCGGCATCCATCTGCTCAACCCCCATTGCTGCCGTTGCATCGACACTCACTTCGCCTGCTTCGCTGCAACACCGGCTCCAGGTGTCGGTCCAGCTACTCTTATCGCAGCGACGCACGCGTTGGCGGTAGCACAGCCACATTCACCGTCGCACCTCTCCCCTCGAGAGGCCCCAACCACACTAGCGATCGTCTCGTACCGCTTCGTGTACGTGCAGGCCCTGGGGGGCGGCCGTCTGTAGCAGAGGGGAGCCATGGGCGTCATCAAGAAGAAGACGGGCTCGCGGGGGACCGAGGGGGGTGCGAAGTACATTTGCGATGTTTGTTCGTCCGACATCACCTCGACCGTTCGTGACTCCCCATGCTGCCCGCGATGCAGAGCAGCGCTGATGTTCACAGGTGCGGATACGCTGTGCCAACGCCGCCTGTCATGACTACGACCTCTGTGTAAGCTGCTTCTCGGACGCCAAATTCAACCGCGACCACGACCCCAAGACCCACGCGTATCAGGTTATAGAGCAACACTCGATACCGATCTTCACAGAAGACTGGGGCGCGGACGAAGAGCTGGCGCTGTTGGAAGGCGCAGAGACATACGGACTGGGATCGTGGGCGGACATCGCAGACCACATCGGTGGCTACAGGTCAAAGGATGAGGTGCGGGAACATTACATAAACACCTACGTGAACAGCTCCAGGTTCCCGCTCCCCGAGCACTGCGCTCCAGAAGACCAAGAGCTCAGCAAGCGCATATCGAGGGAGGCCTTCCAGGCGAACAAGAAGCGCAGGATAGAGGAGCGGAAAGAAGAGGCAAACAATGCACCGCCAGCGACTCCGAAGCAGAAGCCCACAGCCAGTGTGCCGTCTTGTCACGAGGTGCAAGGCTACATGCCGGGACGCTTGGAATTCGAAACCGAGTACTACAACGATGCCGAGGAGGCCGTGCAGCACATGCAATTCGACCCCGGAGATGGCATCAACCCACGGACAGGCGAGCTGGAGCCGGAGATGGAGCTGAAGGTGACCATCATGGACATTTACAACTCCCGATTGGATTCCCGCGTTGAGCGCAAGAAGATCATATTTGAGCATAAGCTATTGGAGTATCGAAAGAACGCGGCCGTGGACAAGAAACGGACAAAGGAAGAGCGTGATCTCCTCAACAAAGCAAAGCCGTTTGCCCGCATGATGAAGCACGACGATTTCGAGAAGTTCTGCGAGGGGCTACTGTACGAACACAGCCTACGCCAAGCCATCTCTTCGTTGCAAGAGTGGAGAAACATGCAGATCACCGAGCTCAAGCAGGGGGAGAAGTATGAACAGGAGAAGCAGCAACGGCAGATGAGACCTGCGCCACAAGGCCAGTTCGACCGGTTGGCATCGAACAGGATGAGCAAGCCTACGCCTCCTTTTGAGACGCCCTCGGCTTCATCGGCCTTGACTGCGCCGGAATTGCCTCTGCAATTGCGACAGAAGAACGGCCTCTCGACGCCGCCGCCAGATCAACCCAACGGCACCAACGGCGTCCTGACACCGCAACACGCAAGGACAAAGTTCGTGCCCAAGGCCTTACCAGGCAATGTTCCGTTGAAGTTCGGTCGTGAGCAGGCTTCGGATCTACAGCTCCTCACGGCGGAAGAGCAAGAAATCTGTCGCGTTCTGCGCATCCTCCCCAAGCCATACCTGACGATCAAGGAGAATCTGATACGCGAATCCATCAAGCAAGGCGGCGCGCTCAAGAAGAAAGTCGCAAAGGACATTGGTAGGATAGACGAACGGAAGATGGGGCAGATCTTCGAGTTTTTCGTCCACAGCGGATGGATAGCACGGGCATAGGTTCGTATGGCATGGAGTTGAGGTTGTCTTATCAATACCCAAGAGCCCAGGTCACCGTCACGGTGCACGCATAGTTTGGATGGGAGTGGTATGGTCGTTGTCCCTTCAATGGAGGCTGTTGTATTATGATATGTTGTGCCCTGCGGCGGAAATGTTCCGATATGCCGATCATGCAATGGCTCGTGCATGCGCCAGGGTAGGTAGCTCACCTAGCAACGCAAACAAAACGGTCTCACCTCCTAACGATTCCCCGCCCAGCGCATCACCGCCGACTTGCAGGTTTGAGGTCGACTCCATCTCGCTGCTCATTTTTTATGCCATCCCGCTCGCGATCAAGTCGCTTCTCGAGTCTACCTCTCCCCCCGGTTGTTTGCGCAGCCACCCTGAGCCGACGGCAGCCTCGACCTCCGCCTCCATATGGCAGCCACAGCACAACGCTCCAAAATGCCAGGTCTATTCACCCCGAACCGGTCGAGCACGCCTACGGGCTCGCGTCCAAACCTCTTCCAGCCAGCACCGCGATTCGCACTCGCAAGCGAAACGTCCGGGCGACAGGTGACCTATTCAGGCACTCACGAGACCCGCAAGCGCACCCACACGGATACCTTTGACCCTCCCTCCACCTCGTTCACCTTCACTTCGAATTCGTGGGCGGACTCGCTCGATCGTTCGCGCTCTGCAAACGCCAGGAGTCCGCCGCCGCTGGCCAACGAACGATACGAATTGGCCGGGGGCATAGAGCGCTCCGCCGGGGGTTCCTCAAGGCACTATAGCGACTACGACGATTACTTCAACCTTGAACAGCAGCGTGGAATGTGGTCGTCGCCTACCAGCCCCTACAACGGACTGCAGCAACAGATGCAGGGGGATGAAACACAATCGACACCCAACGGGTCGAAGCCATGGGTCCTGAACCAGCTCATGAACTTGGTCGGTGGTGTGGCAGGCAAGCTCGCACAGTTTTGCGCAGTCCCCTTCCGCGGGTTCCAAGCGGGAGGCGGCCAAGCGTACACAATCAATGCGAATGGGGAGGTTGCGGCAAGACTGTTCGCAGAGAAGCCTCCCGGTCCCGCACAAGAACCCCTGCCCGGCTACTTCCTGGAGGAGGACTATGGTGTGCGGTCAACAGACTCGATGGACGGCGAGCGCCCCCGGATGACCAAACGCCTACGCACAGGAGACAGCTGGGTGGTGGTGGGTACAGATGGCTCAGTCGATTCAAGGCCATCCACTCCACGCCTGACAGAACGGAGGGTTCCCATCTCCACCAGATCACCATCGCAAATCCCACGCCCGGTATCCAGAGCGAGCGCGACCACACCAGTCTCTGGGCGTCCCTCGCTCATACCCGTATCTCGACGATCCACCTTTGACCGGAAGTCTTTGCAAGGAGCAACGCCGAGCGCACAACCGTACGGCCATGCTCGCTCCTACAGGCGTGATAGCTACGGTTCGCCGGTCATGTTCGAAAACAGAACCAGCAAGAAGAGCCCGCTGCCGCCGGAGAGTCACCGTCTCATCAACAAAGTGCGGCGAGAGAATTTCGAGGATGATGCCCGCATGCGTCGGATGAGCACGCAAATGAGCGCAATGCTGCAGGAGGCACGCGAAGCTCTCGGCAGCAAGTTTTCAGTCGACGAATACATGGACAGCGGATCGGATGGGGAGGAACAGCAATGAGCCATCCTCCATCGCTCGGAAAGGCAGGTGGATATGGACAAGCATCGAAGCCTGATTCCAAGGGCATGTACATTTTAGTAGCTCGGCAGCTGGGTGGGGAAGATGCAAGTTTTGTGATATGTGTGCGCATCCTTTTCTCCAAGCGTTTCATCATGATGATGATGACTCTCGGGGCGTTCCTATGATACCCCTTGGCAGTTGGAGTTGGCACCAAGCCTGGGCAGTCACGAAATGAAGATGCGATGTTTTGTATCACTTGGCACCAGGCGGCTGTACTATGTACAATACATGGGTATAGTAAAGGGGTGTTTGATGACGAGGGGCACGCGTTGGCACTCCTTCACGGATGGACCCCGGCCTATCGATAGGGCGCGCTCGGACCCGCACGGGTGACCAAGCAATGCGGGGCCGGAGCAGCGGCACCCTTCGCCTCCACCACATGTGCCAAGTAAAGTAGCCAGCCACACGAGCTGCACGGGGTGCTTAATTCATCGTATCGAACTGTTCCGTCGGCGCGTCCTTGTCCATCGTGTGTGGTGGTGGTGGTCGCGGGGGCCGGGTCGCGGGCTCAGACGCCGGCGGATGTGAAGGGGAATGGGAGGGGGAATGGAGCGAGCGGGCTGCGCCATGGCGGGGCACATGTACTATGTAGGAGCAGGAATCGAGCCCGGTGGGTGCGGTGAGCTTGAGCTTGTTGTCGTCTTCGTCTCATGCATGGACGGCCCCCGGGCCAGTATCCTGCATGGGGGCTTGCACGGCGGCGGCGTGGTGTAGCCTCGTGCCTGATTGCTGCCGATGCGCCACATATAATGGAATGCACCCGCCGCCCTGTCCCGGGACGCTCTTATCTCCCTCCTCTTTCTTTCTTTCTGTCCATGGTAGTCGGAGTCTGTTGAGCATCCCTCTGCTCTCTCGACTTGACAGAGCAAGCTGCCACGCGACACCGACATTGGATGCGAACGCCGCCCGTCTCTGTCCACGATGACGAGCCTCCTCACAATCACGCCTCTGGACGCTGAACCCCTCCCCCTCTACTCCCGCCGCGACCCCGACACGCTCTCCATCCGCAGTGCAGCTCCCTCGTACGTCTCCGACACGCCAACCTACACTTCCTACCGCACCCCCACATCGCTCCTCCCACCCCTCCTGCCCCACCAAGAAAGCGCCCAAGGCCTTCCCGCCCCCCGCTATGCACCCGGCTTCCAGAACAGAGCCCACAGGTCCGTGGCCGACATCAACATGAACAACTTCAACCCCGGGAGGAGCTGGAGTTCCACGAGAACGAGCAACCATTCCAAGCAGTACAACGCCGTTGCCAAACGACGAGCCAAACAAACCCAATCGGACACGCAAACCACCGCCCTGCTCAACTCCCTCTCCGCCATCCCTCCTTCCTCCACGCCCTCTTCCTCCTCCTCCTCACCCTCCCCCGACCGCCCCGGTTCCTCTTCTTCCGCCAGCTCCTCGACGGATATCAGCGCCTACCCCGTCCGCTTCGGCACCTCGTCCGAACCCCTCAACCCCCGCGAAGATCCATACCTGGTTGGCGAGGAAGCGGCAGGCAGGGCCCGGGCGCAGAGGGTGTATCGGGAAATGTGCCTGAAGGGGGAGGAGGCGGCGCGGTACGAGAGTCGCAGTTGGGATTTCATGATGGGGCAGATGGCGGATTGGGAGGAGAGGCAGAAGAGTTGGAAGGGCTTTCGGAAGAGTGTGGGTGGGAGCAAGGTTTTTGGGCGGCGGTTGGCATTCAAGGGGGCTTGAATGGAGTGTCACGGCCGATAGGACGGGATGGTTACGATTTGGGTCAACATGGGTTTTATGATGGGGGTTTTTTTTTGGTTTTTTGCTCATCCTCTCCGGGTCTTACTTGGGTGTCTTTGGGCGTTGGACGGCTTCGTTGAGTCTCGCTCGCGCCCGGCAGCGTCGATTGCGGAAAGGACGAATGCGAGATCGCGCCTCTTTACTCGACCGCCGAGCTGTCTGTATGGAGAGAGGAGCGGAGGAGGTTCGGGTCCTCGGCACAGGTCGCTTTCCGACCTTCCTCTTTCAAGCGTTTATCTTTCTCCCACGTTTGGACGTGGGCTTCTTCGAGACGGCTGCAGGTAGGCTGCATGCATGCATTTTGCAGGCGTTTACGGTCCTGGTTCTTGCAGGATTGCCTCGTCCTGTCCCCCACTGCCTACAGTAGACGATAGGGCAGCGGTGGCACGTCATCTATTCAGCCTATGAGTCGATTGCTCACCTCGTTTGTCCTTTTATGCCCGTGCGTGAAATGTAATCAGGGCTTCGATATACGTGGCGTACGTGATAGTATCGTGAACATCCATTTCCTTTTCTTGTACGTGCTCCGTTCTATGCGTGGGTCGATTGTCGACTTGTCGATGCTATTTGGATAGTCTCATCCACTGCGCCGGTATTTACGCTGGCGTTTTGAGAAGGCTAACTACCACCGTTGTCAAGCGTGCAGCCGACTTTGTCGACCGCAGAGTTTCCTGTTGTCAGTCTCGCTTGCAGCAGTACATGGCTCAGGTTCTGTACACGGTGAACGGAAAATGGAAATCGTGTGGCTATGGCATCGCTGGCTCCGCACGGCAACTCCTCACACGCTAACAGCACTATCCACCTCGCCCCAACCAACCTGTTCACCATCGCACCCCACTCACCCACCCACTCACTCACTTCGCAATCTCCACAGTTGACAACAGGCACCGAGAGGAGGAGGAGAAGAAGAAGAAGAAGAAGAAGAAGGAGGAGGAGGAGGAGATGTGAACAGAAAGAAGACTCGTTGCAATCGTCGACATGACCCACCCCCATACATACACCTCATCCTATGCCTGGTTCGAAAAGGTTCGCCGGATATCCCCCAGAGATCAATCAACCACCACCACTCTACGCCTCGAGACGCTTTCTCAATCTTCCCAAGGAAAAAAAAAACAATGCCGTGAGACCTGTGGCCCCTGTGTTCCCATCCATCCTGGAAGATGATGGGTATGTATGCCTCTGAGTGACCGTGAACGCCGAACGCTGCAAAATAGGATGGAAAAACACAATGGAGGAGGCGTCGTAGACATGGTGGGATAGAAGCGGTTTCAACGAGGACAAAACTCGTGACCGCGAATCCCTTCACACACAGCTCCGAGGCTATCAAGTAACACCCAAGTTCGCCGTCTCGATGGCATCTGGATCCATGTCAGAGTTAGCAACTGTGAGAGGTGCGAGCTCTTTCTCTTCCACACCTTGACTTCTGCAGAGCGGGCAAGAATTGCGACCAGTGGTCAGCCACTGCAACTGTCAGCATCGAACGGATCGTGAGCAAGAGTCTTCGCTTACTTGGTCAATGCAAGTCCGATGGAAGATGTGCCCGCAATTTATAAGCTTCCTGGCCTCCTCCTCCATCTCGAAGTCTGCCAAGCACACCAAACAGCGCGCACCTGCCGGAAGTATCACAACATCGTCAGTGCTTTCAACGGCTTGAGCTGCCAAGACCCCCGCTTGGCTGATGATCCTGAACAGACCAGGAGCCGCAGCTACATCTTCTTCGCTAGCAACCGGCGGTTTCGCAGGACCAAGGAGGCTTGAAAGAAGCAACATATCTTCATACGTTGGCGATTCCGTGAAGAGGCTTGGCGTGGTGAGGATGGGATGATTCTCCGGATAGCTGCCGCCGAGGACGTAGATGATCCAGCTTCTTGAGCCTTCGCCAGGGTTCGTATCAGGTTCAACCACACCGTTCCTGCGCGAAGAACCAGACCCGAACCTGGTTGGAAAGTCGGAGTCACTCAGCCGACGTTGGCGGGGCGTCCGTTGATAGGTCGGAGGTTCCTCGACGGTGGGTTCCAGATTGGCTCCGGTCGTCCTCCGTATGAAGCTTCCGCGACGCGAAGGACCGGAAGACTGGACTGCGGGGGAAGGCGGCGTAGGTAGAGACGGCGTCGTTGCACCGGATGACATGGCGGAGAGGCCCGAGCTGGCAGGTGTCGATGGCGGCGGAAGGGGACCTGACGGCGAATCGGCGAAGGCAGACCATGGCGGCGGTCGGTCGGGGGAACGCCAGTGTCTCTGACTGTCATAGCTAGATGTATGGTTATTCAAGCCACCCATCGAGGCGCGACGTCGATGACTGAACCTTGTGCCATTCTGCGGCTGACGCAACATCCCGTCCATGGCATCATCGCCCGGTGCGGCAACGTTCGGGGGAAAGCTCGATAGGGCATCGAGGAAAGGGGGGATGTTATCCTCCCGCTCGTTGCCGTTGCCTGGGTTGATGGACCTGATCCCCACAATGATAATGGGCACCATCCTACCATCGCCCTCAGCGTCACCGTCGCGATTTCCGCCAGGTGTAAGTTCGCCGGTCGTTCTGGTCTCGCCCCTTCGGCCGGTAGCGGAAGAACCGAATCTAAACATTCTGAAGAAGTTCAGCGGCGCCGTGTGGCCGCCTGGGGTATCCATTCCATCTTCGCTGCCGCTTCCGCTCTGCCTCAGCGCCGACGCTATCCTGCCGTTTTGGAGTGCCTGCAAAAAGCTGTCAAACGTGCCGTCTTCCCCATCGCCCGCAACGCTCCGCGCCTCGGAAACGGCGTGGTGGTCCTCGCCCATGAGCGAGGCTGCAGTCGCCGCAGCGGCCACGGACAGCAGCCGCGAGAGCATGGCGGCCTGGTCCTCCTCCCGGCGTGGGGGGGACCCCCGGCGGCGGCGGAACGAGTTCGTCATGCTCCGGAGACTCCTGTCTGGCCGGAACGCGGGAATCATGGACGAGGCTCTCCCGTCCCGTCTCGCCGAGCTTGGCCGCGGCGGTTGCGAGCTCGGGGAGTCGGGCTGCGTGTTGTTGGGCAGGTCATCAAAGTTGAGGTCGAGATCGGGTACCTGCAGCCTTGGCAGATACTGGCTCTGGCTGTGCTCGTAGCCGGCACTCGTCGTATGGCGGAAGGTCGAGCGTGAGGCGGCGGCGAGGGAAGTCGAGGAGGGCGGACGGTGCACGAGAGACTCGGTGTCCCTGGACGCGCCAGAAGCGCGTCGGTGCAAGAGGCCCGAGAGCGACGAGATGGAGGTGCGAACTCGAGAGATGCGGGAGGAGCGGCGGTTCAGGTCCACCCCAGACGGACCAGCATCTGAGCGCTCTCGGTGCGTGGGCAGGATATGGAGGGGGTTCGGGAAGCGCTGCGATAGAGGCCGTGCAGAGGAGAGGGGCAGCGACACCATCTCTGGCAGGCTGTCATGCTGTGGTTGCGGGGGCGGTTGCGGGTGCGGCGGCGGTCGCTGTTGCAGGTGCAGGTGCAGGTGCGGGTGCGGGTGCGGGTGCGGATGCGGCGGCGGTGGAGGCAGCGAAGGCGCCCATGATCGCGGGCGCAGTCTGCGGCGGGGACGCTGTTCTGGCGAGCCCCTCGAGTTGGCCTGGCCCATACCTGAGAGCCGACCAGCTGCAAAGGCGAGCGCCGGCGGGAAGAATAGAGAGTGGATGGAGGGCGGGTACGGGGTGTCCTGACTTCGCCTGCCGTGGGCGTATGTGGTATGTGGTGATGTCGGGCTGCCAAGGCGGATTAGTCACGGTCGCTGGCTGGGCGACCTGTGCCCTTTCGGCCATGCACACGTGGGGACATCTTCTGCACCCTCTGCGCCTACTGCTGCACCTCCCTGGGCCTGGCACCGATAGACTTTGCCTTTCACCGCCGGTCGGGGGGCATGGAGCCTGCGCCTGCCGCTGGACTGCGCGTTTGCTAGCACGCAAACATGCAGCACTTTGCCAGCCAACTGCGCCCGGGTCAACAAACGACACGCTCCCTCCGTGCAAGCCAGTACAAGCGGAAGCGCGGCGGCGACAATGGCAATGACAGTGACAATGACAACGACAGTGACAGCCACAGCCACAGCGACATCGACAACGGGGAGCCTTCCAACCAGCTGGTAGATGACGACAACGCCCGAGATTCAGCCGCTCCCGGTGTACCACATCATGCATCCAGAGTCCCTCCGCCGCCGTTTCCTCAAGCTCCCGTCAAGCAACTGCCCAAGGTTCCCAGCAAGGCCAGGATCCAAGAACGCATTGCCAATTTGGAGCCCGCCGTGTATGCTGCCGATGCCGCTTCGAGAAGGGACCCAATCGGCGGGAGAAGCACCAAACTGGCACTGCGAAAAACTCACCTCGACGTCTTGACCGCCGTCATGCATCGCTGTCTACTTGAGGGAGATTATGAACGCGCAGCACGAGCGTGGGGCTTGATTCTGAGGTCCCAGGTATCTGGACGTGTTTACGTTGACCCGCGAAATCATGGGCGATGGGGTGTAGGTGCCGAGCTATTGCTTCGTCGGAAGTCCCGTACCGAACCCAATCAGAGCCAACGTCAAAACAGATACGACGGCGATATGCCCGATGATGGGACGACTTCCACAGCTGAAGAGGGACCTTACTCGAGGGAAGGATTTGGCCTTGCGCGTGACTATTATGTCCGCTTCGTTATCCAATACAACTACATGAGGAATCTCCCAAGCGCCTTGGATAGCAGGGTGTTCTATCCCGCCCTCTTTACCGTCTGGATATGCGACATCCTGGACCAAAGCGAACAGGCGCGAAAACAGTACCGGGAAGAACTGGGACGCGCACCTTCGCAACCTGTAGATTCGCACAACGACTCGGATCCATCACCGGAGGCTCGTGTGCAGGAGGCGGCGGTCCGGGCAGAGGAACTGTCCAGTGCAAGGAAACTTTGCGAGAAGCTCGACTCGGAAATGAAGGCACCCCCGTATGACAAGCTTCCGGGCTTGCTATGTCTGCGCGGAAACGTTGGTCTCTGGATCAGTGACCTCCTTGCGCGCACAAACGAGGCCGAAGGGGATGAGGATGAAGTTATAAATACTGACAAGCATGCCAAGAGTCTCGAGGAGCTTTCGAACGCGTTGAAGTTCTTTGAAAAAGCAGAGATGAATGGCGCGGGGAGCATGGATGCTGCAAAGTCCAGTATCGAGATCAAGGTGAAGGACCTCACGAAGCAAATGTCGGAATGGGTAAGATGAGCATGCCTGTTCTTCCTGCATGCGTATCCACCCAACATCCTTACAACAAGGTTCGCGGGAGCGTTCGAGCTATCCAAGGCCTTTTGACGAGTCAGGCGCTCGTGGTCCATGCCCCAAGTAGGCGGAGTATCTCGTCGGCCGAACGGTATAAACATTTCATTTTGCTACAACGTATTGCATGGCTTTTGAGACAGGAGTCATCGACCTAGGAAGACATACATAGTAGATGAGGGTTCACTATTGAGTTGCAATTAGGCCGGTGATGTGCCTCGGACTTTCGCAGAGACCCGTAACGATTCCATGTGAATGCAATACTTGTCCTCGTGCCTGACTGCATACCCATCTTTCATCCCCGACCTCCGGACGTGACCCCGGAAGTTGCGGCTAGGCTGCAGCTTCGTACATATCCATCCACCCGCTGAGGGTTTCCCAGGCTCTGAGGAGGGAGGATCGGTCAAGCGTCAAAAGGTGCAGCGTTGCTTTACTGGCTCCGAGATAACAAACTGCTGCTCGGCGTCCGCATTGGCACAGCAAAGTCCTATCCTCCGACGGATACTATTGAATTCGGACAGCGACGGAGAAGGCGATATGCGGTGATTCGTGGGGGAATTGGAACGGTCAGCGCGTTACAACATGGGATGTGTATACTATATGGAGAGCTTACCGAAAGGGGTAGTCGCTCAGAAGATTCCGGCTGGGGTCCACGGCTTCTAGTGGTGTTCTGGTGGGGTGGGTGGGATCAGAGGGTGGCTTTGGGGTTGGGAAAGGAAGGGTTGAGGATGCGCGCGGGAGTCGGGAGGGAGGCCAGGGGAGATGAGTCGTGGGCGGTGAGGTGCACGTACTGCCTACATATGTGCATTGCATACTTGGCGTGCGTCTCTCGGTGAGGATCTGATATCTCCCGTCTTCTCGTCCTGCGCGGCGCGCGCATATTGCGCTTCCAAGGGAGGTGGCGTGAAGGTTGCAGCGATTTAGGCATGTTTGCGCGCGTTGGAAATGAGGTGGTTAGGAGGGAAGGTGACAGTGCCAGCCAACGGTTAGCTACCAGCAGCAGAGATGATGTACCCACCCTTACACTCCACGTCCCGCTAGAAACGGCTGCCTATGAATCCTTCTCTTGGTTTCCTTAAACCGACGACCACGCCCTGCCCAAATGTCGTTGTGTTGTGCACAGTGGTATAATTCGTCCGCGGAGGCACAATTTACATTCCCACCGCTCGAGCCCGTGGTGGCTCATGGCCGCCTGGGAGCAGACGGGGAATGGGCAGTACCCGGCCGGGCGAAGATCACCAAACACAAAAGATCTTTGAGGTTCGAGCATGAGAATCTCCGAGTCGCCAACGTGACTGTGCTTTGCGACCCGAACTTGAGGACGATGTCGTCGTGGACGCTACCCCCCGATTGGTCGGCACTCGACGCTCTGCTGACAACGTCTTCACCAACACCAACCCCCATCTCCATCACCGCCGTCCAGGGTTGCGAACAGCGCGCAGGAAGCCCTTCGTGCGGAAACCTGGTCCAACTCCACCGCGGCGGATCACGAGCGTTTGATGACTTTGCGGATTTGCTGTTTGCCACCCGACGACGGCGTTCATGCGATGTCCGCTCGTCGTCGATGGCGGTGATGATCCGTCATGCCGTGTCTCCGTGTGCAACACGGCGACTCGGAAGCAGAGGCAGAACACAAATTCACCGTCATGCCGTGGGAGTTTGATCATACGAAGGCATAATGCGCCCCAAGTGAGGTCGGTTTACCTGCTCTGCCAAGGTGTGAAGACAGATTGCCGAAAGGGGCCGGGTCGTGGAGATTAACTGGATTTCAGCCGCTCAGTTGCATTAGAGAAAGGTTGCCAGTTTCGGCCTTGATTCCAGTTGTCTCCACCTCACTGCGTGCAACGATGAACATAGTTCGTCAATGCCGCAGGGAGGGAAATGAAATCTGGCCGAAGACATGCAAGAAAAGCCCCGTCTCGGTGCCAGCGACTCGCGGCGACACAGTTACAGATGGCGCAGGGTGAGGTGTCGTTCGTGACCCGCGCTCGAGGTACACACAGGAAGAGTCTCAGTTTCAACGTCTCACGGCGACGTTTACCGCAGGGTTCAAGCTTGCCAGGCACGTGGCCAGCCGCAGGTCCACAGCACCGGTAGTACCTTTGCCATGTACTACTACGTATGTACTGTCCGATATAGCATCGACCGCCATCCAACGAACCAACACCTCGCCATCCATGGCCGGACGGGAGGCTCCTCCTCACGGGCACGCTGTTCGCACACCACCTGCCGCAATGGAACGGTGCGTTGAACGGTGTGGTTAGCTTTTTTTTCCCCCGATGGCAGTTGTTGGTATTTTCGATAGGCATTCTGAAGCCCCATGCGCCCGGAGGAGGATGGCTAGGGCCGGGCACGGCACTGCACCTCGTTTAGAGACGGCTCATCACGTCGAGGCTTCACTGCACTGCCAGATACCAACAAACGCTGCCATGCACGCCCTGGCAACCTTGGATCACGGCCAGCATGCGGCCTCCCCTCGACGCATCTCAACCCCTTTGGGTCACGCTGGCTTGCTCCTGTGTGCGGTGGGTGGCTCTGGAGAGGAAAGCAGATATGCAGATACGCAGATACGCAGATACGCAGATGCGCAGGTCGTCCTGTACGGCATCCACAGTGCCGGGATGCCGGGATATGCTGCTGGGCTGACGTTGGGTCGACAGCACACCCCATCTGGCTAGCCATCGGCGGCCGTCGTATTTTCTCGAAGGCGCGGATTTACTTCTGCCGCCAACGGTACTGTCACGGTGTGATGGGCGCTATGGGCGGGTTAATTCGGGACGCGGGCTAGCCGCGTTGGGATGAGGAATATCACTCGGTATCTTCGGCCCACGCACGATTGATGAGGCTCGAAGGTCAAGGGATGCCACCGGTCAATAGTATACCGGATCCTGCATCGTGCATCGTGCATCGGGGCTTGCACCGTTTCTGGGCGGACGGTGCCAGTCGAGATGGCTGTTGGGCCATAGCAGACCTTTCCCGCAGACGCCGGCCCGCGGGTTCGAGTAAGGGGACTGGCCGTGGCGTCCATGGGCGCGGACCAAGGCCAATTGCCGTCGGTCATGTCACTCCATGCCCGCCATCGTCATTCGCCATCAAAGCCATCACAGGTAGCTGACAGTTCGTTCACCCCACCTCCCTCCCTTGGAGCCAAACCTTCGGCCGGCTAGCCCCTCCTGCTGTCATTTCAGAGGCCTTGGCCCCACCGTGGCTGCAAAGGCGATCCTTTAGGCTCAGGCAGAGATGATGCCCACCAGCAGTTGCAGTTGACACCTGCGATCATCGGCCGGGATGGTGGTCAGTGTGCCGTGAAGGGCCTCCAGGAGCGAGTCAGGACCGCCCCCCCCGGACCGTTCTGCGAGCAGCGCTGCCATCTGCTCCCCAGACGTTGGCGACGGGATTATAATAACCATAGTTTGAACCACGGCTCCCAGGTGGCCATGCCCTGCATCAGATGCGCGGAAAGTGGAAATGTCCGGCCGCATCAAGACTCCAGCACCGCGCACGGCCTCGTGGGTGGACGAGTCGAGCACCCAGCCGCTTTTCTTTGCATGGCGTAGCTGGGGTGCCTTCTCTCCCCGCCCATGTCTATGAACACTTTGCGCGCCTGGTCGCGGACTGAGGACGCTAGCATTGCTTCTCCCAGGACCCAAGTCTCCTCTCACAGAGCTACATGGCTGCGGTCACAGGCACAGGCAGGAGCTCGCAGGAGCCCACGCACTACCTCTCTGTCTGCGTCTGTCCTGCTGTGCTCGTCGACGGCGCGACCATCCGGTTTCAAACTGCCACTTCGCCTGCCTTCGTCGGCCCTCTCTGTGTTGTTGCGGCGCAAAACCACCTCGCTGCTGCGTGAGAATCGACACGCAAAGCTGTTCTTTAAAAGCCGGCTGGGGTCTCGTCCTCGGAGCTAGCAAGGGCCCCCAGCGCAAGCCTCATCATCTCTTTTCCATCTCGCTGTCCTCAAGTACGGCCTGGTTGCAGAACTAACGTGGTTGGATCTTCAATTGTCAAACCGTCTTAACAGCACTGCGTTCCCGTCCCTGCTGCCGTCGTGCAGAGCCCCCGTCATCAAGCGTTTGCGATCGTCTTGGGATCCTTGCACCATCCTGGACCTCGCGGAGCCACGGATGACGTTGATCATACTTCTTCTTTGAGCTTCCGTTCCCCAGCAGTCACCGTCCTGTCGCGAGGTACCTCCTCTTCAGCTACAGCATCATGTCTGGATACTATCACCCGAATCCAAACATCCCGCCACAGTACTACAATGTCAATCCCAATGTGGGCCCGAACCCCAACATGGCCAATGTACCTCCGATGATGGCGCCGGACGGGCCGTATGCCCACTCCATACCGGAGAGCCCTGTTTATCACAGCATGCCAGGCCCGTTTGTGTCTTACCCAGATCAACACATGCAGCAGCCGTATGTTGGCCAGTATGAAGATGTTCCCGGCGCTCTGGATCCAGCCCAAGGGGGCAATGCCCGCGTGAGACGTCGTTCGGGTCCCGGTGATCAGGTCAAACATCGAAGGACCCGGAGTGGTTGCTATACGTGCAGACAGCGAAGGGTCAAGGTAAGACTCGAACGTCGTGTATGTCCAGGGAAGGTCTGACAGCTGATCTCATTCACAGTGCGATGAGGCACATCCAGTATGCGAGCGTGAGTGTTTCCCCCCCGCTTCCATCCTGTTAACCGGGCACTCATTGCTCTCCCATCAGGATGCCGCAAGGGCAGCCGCGAGTGCATCTATCCGGATGCTCAGTCCAGCCAAAAGGGCGGAAGAAACGGATCGAAAGGCGGAAAGTCGTCCTCCGCGGAAGGTTCCTCGCCCGAGGACACGCACGAAGAAGGGAGCGATCGCTTACCGCCCATTCAAGATGACGACGAAGATAGCGGTATGGAGACGGATCCGAAAGAGGGCCAGGAAACGTCCAGCACTCCGGCTTTGACGCTCGATCAAAGTCCAACACCATCTACGGAAGCCTCTCTGACCACGCCAAACACTGCCACTCGGCCATCACTCCCTCGAAAAGGCAGCCAGTCGAACACCAAGTCTTCCTCCACCACCAGACAGATATCGAGCCTGCCCAAAGACGTGCAGTTTTATCTCAACTACTTCAAGAATAACATGTCACAGCATCACTATGCGCTGAAGCGCAACACCGGCGACTTTCTCAAGACGGATTTTCTCAGATACGCCTTGAAATACGAACCGCTTCTGTATGCTGTGGTAGGATACGCTGCCTACTTCCATACCCTGTCTCAGCCGGACGGTCACATCTCCACCTTTTTGAGGTATTACAACGAGTCCGTCACTCTACTGCTTCGTTCAATCCAGAAGTGCAAGAAGCAGGGTGTTGCCATGTTTTTGACCGTTCTCCAGCTTGCAGCCATCGAGGTAAGAAATCTTCCAACGGCCGATCCAACGGTTAGCTAATCGGAGCTTCAGGAGGTCCTTGGTGACTGGGTCAATCTCTTGGGCCACCAAAAGGCCGCCTACGAGATGCTGACCCGTTTGTACACGCCAAAGACGATCACACAGTCCGATTTCCATCTCAAAATGCTCCTGTGGTACGTGCGATTCGACCTCTTCGTCGGCTTTCAATCGGGCGGGGAAGCGACTTTGAGTCGAGATTGGTACGTTGCAGTGCGTGAGCACTACCTTCAGCGTACACGTGACAAACCAGGTGATCTTGACCTGAAATACGAGGAGCGTTTTGCTTACTCGCGACTGGTGGCGAAGGATGTACACGATCTCTTCTTGCGAAAAGGAAGGGGACAGATGAGTGACGAGGCTTTCATGCAGCAATTGCCGCGGTTGAATGAGATGGTGAACAATCTAGGTCAGAACATCGACCCCGAACTGCTCAACCCCGACAAGAAAGTGAAGGGATTCTCTGGAACCCCCGAACCTGACAGCATTGTCAATCCGTACGAACCCGACGTACTCTGGGACAAATCGCACTGGACGTCGAACTACCTCCTTCTTGACTTGTACGGAATCACCTTCATGTACAACGTCTCGATTTCGATGGCAATGCGCAAACCTTTCGACCCGGAGGTCGTCAAGAAGGCCTACCGTGCGGCACAACTTTTCGAGGCCATTCGTCTATATCCCGGAGCGCCTCCGGGAGCCATGCTCGAAGCCCAGGCGACCATTGCCATCGGGATGATTTTCCTCCCAAAAGATGCAAAGACGAGCAACTGGTGTCGCAGGACGTATGCCAGGATAGAAAGCACGGGGTGCGTATTTCTCATGAATCTCACTGCCAACCCCCTTGTCCTTCGCATCTGACCCAGCACGCAGCTACATCTATCCCGACGTCCTCCGCAGCCAAATGCTCGAGGGATGGGGAATGCCCCAATCAGATTGGTGGTTACCCAACGACGAGGGCTGCCCGCCCATCATCCGCTCGATCAAGAACTTCATTCGAGAACGAACAACGGCACCCAAGGATCAGGTGTCGGAAGACCTACGCGAGATGAGGGGCATCTTCAGCACGCTCACCATCTCCGAATCTCCATTGAGCAGCAGCAGTAGCAACACGCCAATCGACAACGTTTTGGGCACACCGAGCACTGTAAGCGAAACGAACCATTACACGGGTGCATCCCCTGATCAGAACCTCCATTACGATCGCGACTTTGCGGGGACGTAGGTACACAAGTCGGAACACGGTTCGAGACGATGAAGGCTTGTGGTTGGGCGTCAGGCAAGAACGACAAGGAGCACGGATAGCGGTCGAGTGTAGTGCAGCAGGAGTCATCTGAAACAGGCTATTTGCCGGCCTTGGGACACAGTCGGTATATGACACAGTCGGCATATTCGAGATGCGCTCCCGTGGCGGTTTTGGTGGCACGTTCGATCGATCGCTTGAAGCCTGTCTTGCACACTGCAGTCCACCACATCACCTGTACGACGGCCACGGCCGCACCGCTGGACGGCTAGAATCGATTCGGCCATCTGAAGCGAGACACCCCCCCGCTCTGCGGTGCATTGTTCCACGCCGACAGTTCGCCTTGTTTCGACGTCGAGTTGTTTGAGAGAAGACGTCCACCTGTCAACGTCATGCACACGTTTGCAAGGGGTAGATGCATTGCATCGATTCCCCCGGTCTTTGCTTTGTTCTATCCCAGGGGGTTCGGACTTGGTGGGATGGACGGTTACGCTGAAATACCCCACCACATACTGTATACACGCACACACAGCGGCAATGGCGTCTGGGTGCATGGTGGATGGCTGGCATGTTTGCACGGCAGCATTTTCATATGACGTTGGCTTCGTACGGTTTCAACGCCAATCGTTTGTTTTACTTATCGGGTATGCCGACGTGGTCGCTTTGTGGCCACCGAATCCTTATGATTGCACTTCTTGTACAGACTTATCCTAGCATATTGTTTATTCGTTTTTCCTTCAACGGCCTCTGATTGCCAACGACTGAAACGGCGTGCATGTCGTGTATTCCGAGGTGATTCAAGAAGACGAACCTTGGCACGCGGGAAACGGTTGCAAGTCAAGAAGACTCCAGGCTTGCGTATACCAGTCCAAGGAAACGGTGGATGGAGAACGAGGCTCAAGACGAGACGATGGAGCTCGCAAGAACGGCCTAAACGGTCCAAGTGGCAGTGGCACCGCCACAGGGTCCTCCCACACGCACGGACTCCCCAACCGCAGCGCAAGACAGCGAGAGAGAGAGAGAGGAGCACATGCGCGTAGCTTCAAGACGACATCCCCAAACACCACACCGCACCACACCCCCCAACCCCACTCTCGCCCGCATACTCAACAGCAGCAGCCGATCTCGATCCGCATCGCCATCATGGACAAGTTCCAAGCTTTTGGCAAGAACATCTCGTACGCCCCCATGACTGTCGAGCTCCCGACGGCAGCGCCAGACGTGCTGACATGGCCTCTGCAGCGCTTCTTTCACGCCCTTTGCGGCCCGCACGCAGCAATATGTCAAGGAGCAGCTCGGGACGGCCGATGACAAGGTGCGACTGCCTCTGCGAAGCTCTCCGGGTGCTTGCTGGCTTGGACAGGCGCCGGGGGGGGGTTTTGCGCGCTTCACCTCCACGATTGAATTGATGCTGACATGGCGGCACGTCACAGACCCAGCTCCCGCCGGACTACATCGAGCTCGAGAAGCGCGTCGATGCCTTGAAGAAGGTGCACAACACCATGCTCCAGGTCACGTAAGGCACCTCGGCCGCCCCCTATCCTCTCCAGCGCTGACCGGTCGCCCAGGTCGCAGTACTCGAACGAGGCCTACGACTACCCGTCCAACATCCGCGAGTCCTTCAACGACCTCGGTCGCACCGTCGGCGAGAAGGTCCAGCTCCTTTCCTCTGCCACCTCCCCAGCAGAGGCCCAGGCCGCCCTGACCGCGCCGCCCTCCGCGAAGCCGCAGCCGAAGACGTTCAGCCACGCCGTCGCCCGCGCTGCCCTGAACAGCTCACACATCCTGTCGGGCGAGCACTCCGGCGCCGGCGAGGACCCGCTGGCCACCGCCCTGGAGAAATACGCCCTCGCCAGCGAGAAGGTGGGTGAAGCCAGGCTGGCGCAGGACGCCGCTATCCAGAGCCGGTTCCTGGCTGGCTGGAGCACGACGCTCAACACGAACATCATGTTTGCGACGCGCGCTCGCAAGGCGGTCGAGAACTCGCGGTTGGGCTTGGATGCCACAAAGGCGAATGCCAGGGGTGGGGCGTTCAGTTTGCCTGGTCAGGCGGGCCGCAAGGACGGCTTGGAGGAGGAGCTGACCGAGGAAGCGAGGGCCAAGATTGAGCAGGCCGAGGATGAGTTTGTCGGCCAAACCGAGGAAGCTGTCGGTGTCATGAAGAACGTAAGTCACGACCCCCATCCCATCTTCTTCTTCACGGTATCGGTGCAGAAGTTGGAGGTCTTGTCTCGTCTCGTCTCAACTGCATGTTCCAAATCTCTGACGGTGCTTGCTTAGGTCCTCGACACCCCCGAGCCGCTCCGCAACCTGGCCGAGCTCGTCTCCGCACAGCTCGAATACCACAAGAAGGCCTACGAGATCCTTTCAGAGTTGGCCCCGATTATCGACCAACTCCAGGTCGAGCAAGAGGTGCGTCGCCATGACTCATCTGGTTTCTAAGTCATCTTACCTCCATCTCCGCGCCCACTCCACGTTTGCAACCTTGGTCTGATTTGTTCCTTCAGCAAAAATATCGTAACCCGCACTGATATTGACGGTCGCGCAGGCTAGCTACCGCAAGGCTCGTGAGGGGGCTTAGATGATGCGGGGGCTTGGATAGTGTTCAGGTGTGAACCAGGTAGAGCTTGACGTGTGACAGTTCGGATGTATGATTGAGTTTATACCGTTGTGAGCGGATGCTTTGGCTCGTTTTTGGGCGAGTAAACGGAGTCTACGCTCTAGCAGCAAGTGCTTCTCTCGAGGCGTCTTCTTTATGCGTTGCCCCCTCCCCCACCCCCACTTTTTTCCTTTCTTACTATCTGGTCTAGAAGGCTACGAATGGATCTTTCCCCTGGTGCACAACATACATGCTCGCGACCACACTTTACCGAGATAAACCTACGGGAAGCCTTGGCGAGTTGGTGACGTTGGACAGGTGACTGTGCATCATTTGCGGGTATCAAATCATTCCTGTCACCCACCCTCAGTAAACCCCACTCTCATCCACAAACTCCCCCGCCTGCCTCAACGCCTTTTTCTCCGTACTCTTCCTCCCTTCCCCCTCGCTCGGAATAAACCTCCTCATCACCTCGTTCACATACTTGACCGGCACTCCCACCTTGATCGCATCTTCGATCCCCTTGTTCATCCGATAGATGTACTCTTCTTTGGGCTCGTCTTCGGCGATGCGTTTCCGGTCGATGTATACCAGCATGCTCCTCGTTTCCGTCGGAGGCTCCGTGGTGTTGATTTTGGATGAGGGACCGTCTTTGGCGGGCCAGAAGTTGAGGGGGAGGTGCTCTTTTGTGTAGGCTATCGGGACGCCCTCGTTGCGGTCAAGGCGGTCTTCGTCGGGTTTGGGGAGGGTGTAGACGAGGCCGAAGACCACGTTTCCGTATGAGCCATCGGCGGATGGGGTGGATGCAGAGGTGACTTGGACAATGTTGGCATAGCCTCGGTCGTTGATTATCCATCTGTAGTTGTCCAGACGGGCGATGCCGAGGTAGGTTGAGCTTGGGCAGCGGGTGCGCATTTGGTGGAGCCAGAGGTTCGAACCATAGCCGAAGTAGATGCTTTGGGATCGGTTGTTGGAGGGCATGGTCAGAGCTTGTGCTGGCAATTGTTGTACGGGTGATGGCTGTAATCCAACAAGGCTGCAGTGGTGGCTCTCCGGGGGCTCTTGGGGAGGTGGGTTATACCGGCTAAGCTGGGTTCGGCACGCTAGCTCGGAACTTGGGCACGCTTCGGAACGGTTTCCTGCCATCAACAGCTCCGAGTCTCTGCTCACCTCTCGACATTCGACATGCCGTACACACACCATAGTCACTCTGGTCAGTTCTGTGGCCATGCGAAGAACACGCTGGAGGAAATGGTTCAGACGGCCATTGCGAACGGCTTCCACACCTATGCCATGACGGAGCACATTCCTCGGCCCATCGAAGACTTCTATCCCGGAGAGGTTAACAAACATGGGCGGCTCTGGTCGAGAATGCTTTGCTGACTGTGAATAGAGGGATGCCCACAGCCAAGAATCCCTTGCCAAGCTGTTCGACGACTACCTCACCGAGGCGGTACGCATCAAAAGGATCTACTCGTCCCAAATCAACATCTTCATCGGCTTTGAGTCGGAATGGATCCGGCCGTCCACTCTCCAGACGATACGCCATGTGCTTTCCAAACATTCGTTCGACTTCTTCATGGGCTCCGTCCATCACACCCATACGATGCCGATCGATTTCGATCGAGATACGTACGAAAAGGCCAGGGAAGTGGCCGGCGGCACAGACGAAAGACTATTCGAGGACTACTTTGATTCGCAATGGGAGATGCTTCGGGCGCTTCAACCGCCTTTGGTTGGCCACTTCGATCTGATACGCCTTTTTAGCGACCATCGGGATGCAGAGTTCAAGGGAATGAAAGGGGTGTGGGGACGGATAGAACGCAATCTCAGATATGTTGCATCCTACGGCGGTATCTTGGAGTTGAATGCGTCGGGACTGCGAAAGGGCCTGGTTGAGCCTTATCCATGCAAGCCTATCTGCCAGGTCCGTCACACCGCTGTTCCCCATCCTCCGTGGGTGCTTTTTTTTTCTGACACTGGGCAGCTCTTCCTGCACATGGGAGGTCGTTTCGTCATGAGTGACGACAGCCACAGTATCGATCAGATCGGCACCAACTACGCCCAACTCTTAAACTTCATACGAGAGGCAGGTATCAAGGAGATCATGTACGCCGACGGTGACACCCCATCAACGGACGTCAATTTTCCCAACGTGGGCTTCTCTAGCATCGCGATAGACGACCTCATCCAGCTTCCTTTTTGGACGGCCACACATCCGTGAGGTTCCGCCTATATTCGTCCTCGTATCCTGCAAAAAAAAAAATTCGCAGGAACAAAATGTTCCGCGTCTTCATCAGGGCAGAGAGAGCGGGTGTCACCAATCTTATAATCACCTTCCGCTACCAGTTGCTCACAACTCGCACGTGTTTCACCGATCTTCCATCCCGCACCCCCCGCAGATTGCTTTTCCTTAGTGCTATCAAAGATGCCCACGTCCTCCCGCCACAATGTGGCTCGTTCAGGCCATTGTGGGCCATCTGCCTCAAAAGCGTGGGGTGTTTTTGCGGTGCTCAGACCAACAAAAGAGCATCATCGTGAAATCCAACCGCTGCACGCGCAAAAGGTCTAGCCAATCCACCGCCTGGGATGGGCCCTAACCCAAGTTTTGGGAATCCCAAGCGACATGTACATGGGTTCTTGATCGCCTTTTCGAAGGATGAGCGGTGCGACAAGCTAGGTTTGCTTCCACGTGTAGCGCACGGTCATTCGCCTCGTCTCGGACTATCCTACTTGGAAGTTGCTTGAGAACGGAATACAAACTTTGTGTTCGGCGGTCTTGGTAGTGCAAAGACCTATTATTCATTGATTTTTCAGCGGCAACCGCGTGAAGCACATCCGTTTAGTAAGGCATGCGGCTACTCATGGGTCCACTGCGACCGTTTTTTGGCCTGCAGCTAGCAGAGGCTGCGGATGCGGGTACCGCTCCGCCACGATGCTGATTGGAGCGTCATATCGAGGTGGAGGGTAAGATACTTTGCTCTGAAACTTGACGGGTGAGCCGCGAAACGCGTCAAGCGGGCTTTCCAGAGACTTTTTGATAGATGCTCCGACTCGATCGAGATGAAAGTCTGAGCCCTTTTTCCAACTTACCGCAAGAAGAAGTCATCGTGGCGATCGTCGGGTTCAGATCTCGGACAATATTGGCCTGTTCTCGCTGAGAAGTCGTACTTTGAAGCACAAGAATGCGGCGAAATGGGGTTGCACGCCATAACATGCCTACCTTATAGGTACATACATACATCTCACACGGTTTCAAGACACCGTGCCCTTTTAGACTATTGTCCGGCATTTCGATACCGGTAGCGGTGGAGAAAAGCCACTGATGTGAGGACGTTAGGCTAGGAGCACCTCTCCACCCACACACATCCCGGCACCTGACTCTAAATCCGGTCTCCTGAAGAGGCTCGCACCACATCCCTGAAGGTGTGCGGCTAGTTCAGCTAGTGACAGCATCGAGAGCTTATGGTGTGGTACTTTTCGTCGTCGTGCAACCTGTAACGAGAAGAGACATCAGCTCCGCAGAGAGTCGATGACAGCTCTCCGACTCGATGGTTGGCGTTGAGGGGTGGCTTGCCGAGACCAAGAGGAAGCGAGATCCATCAACCCGCCTACTTGGCTGAAATCATGCACTGGGAAAACCGCCGTGTAACAATTCCCATGCGTCAAGGAACCCTTGGGAGTGTGTAAGGCGGGTGATATGTTTCACGAGCTCGATTGAGGCGAGGGAATGAGGCTTTGTTTCAACAATGACGTCGCAGTAGAGGAAGAAGAGGAGTTGACCACGACGCAGGGCTGTTCAGCCCTTCAGCCCATCGAAATGCGGTGTCAAGCTAGGATCCGTGGGCCAGACTTACCGTTGTCTCCTCTGCTCAAACGCCTTGAGCGTCGGGGAGGGGGCCCGGATGACGGACGGGCTCCAAGGGCGGCTACTGAGCTTAGGGCCACAAGGACACGGTCATGGGAAAGAGCAGCCGCGATACAGTACATATGCGGAGGGGTAGAATGCTGGTACATGGATGCATTCCTACAGGTCAGTCTGTTGCACGGCTTTTACAGTCCTAGTCTGTCGTGGGAAGCCGAGTAGGTGTCCAAGCTCTCGCTATGCCTGGGTGTTCATACGTAGTACTTACATGCCACAGTGCCTCCTGACCCGGGCTCGTCGGTCCTCGTCAAGCCCTTAAAAGCCAGAGTCCATCCTCGTCAACCCAGGATATCAACTTCAGCTCTCCTTCGCTTCTTACCGTTCCCACTAGCACCCGCCCCACAGCGCTAGCAGCTACCGTCTACCAAACTTGTGACTACTTCATCCAACAACCCTTCCACCATGGGTGTTGAAAAGAAGATCTTGAAGGCGGGCAACGGCGTCGATAAGCCAAAGAAGCATGACGAGGTTTCCATGGAGTACACAGGTAGCACAACCCCCCTCACGTGTTGCCGTTATGGTCTCACACGACATTTAGGGTGGCTTTACACAGAAGATGCAGAGGATAATAAGGGGGACAAGTGAGTGATCCGTCAGATTTTTTTTTCTCAACTAGAGCCTATCTCGATCAGGATCTGTACTAACGAGTCATCTCAGATTCGACTCCTCGGTTGGCCGGGGGGATCTCATCACCGAAATCGGGGTTGGCCGTGTCATCCGCGGTACGTAGCCATGTGCCAATGACCGGCATTTCTTCGAGGAATGCATGTATATCGAATATGGAAGGATGGGCTAACAGCTGCACAGGCTGGGATGAGGGCATTCTAGGCTCCGCATCCGCGGCGCCCATGTCGCTAGGCGAGAAGTCTACTCTGACTATAACTGCGTACGTAACGTCAACCGTCTTCCAAGGTTCAAGCACTAACCCCCATACCTTTAGGGATTTTGGTTATGGTAGTCGGTGAGTTTGTTCTTGCTACCCTTGCCGTGCGGAAGAAATTGGACGTCGGTTCAAGATGCACATCCCGAAGAATCGACCTCGGCTCTGGCCCTAGGTGCCCTACCGACCCCGGATTTTTCCATGTTTGTGTATTGGGCACAGACCGCGTATTCCGGACGTCTTTTTGACCGCAACCTCACATGTATTCACTTCATCCGCCGGTTCTTCACACGCCTTCGGCAATGCAGGAAAATCCGACCATGGCCATTTATGCCCGAAAAGGATGGCTAACATGTCTTCATTTAGTGGCTTTCCGGGCCACATTCCTCCAAATGCCAGGCTAATCTTGTGGGTGCCCAACTTCTCCTTTGTATATCACTACCCGTCCCAATTTCTTTCCCTACCCAACGCTACCACCAGGGAGTCAGCACCCCCTCGAGTCATGAAAGAGAGATGAAGCATTCCTTCCGTACTTCGAGTCCGCCTCCGATTCGATCTACAGTCCATGCCGTAACCTCACTCGTACGGGGAAAATCGGCTTAATCAGACCAATAAGTTTAACTATTTCGCAGCGACGTCGAGCTCAAAGCAATCAACGGGAAGAAGGCCTAATGGCGTGCCGGTGACTACGCGGACGAATCCCAAGCAAGTTGACGAACACCCGCGTCCACCTGAGCTTATCGACCGATGAGGCCGTTCCTCCGACCCGAAATACCTACCGAGTCGAGCGTTGCTGCCCGAACCGCCATCACCGCTCGAGCCGCCGCCATATTATCTTCCGATTTATGCAATCCCCCCATCCATCGCGCGATATAGCTTACGTCAGCTGCCTCTGACGGGGCCCTTGAAACCCCCCCTTATCTTGACACCCCCATCATCAAAAAAGCTCTAGTTGGATTTCTTCAGCGATTCTCTTTTTCTCTTACTTTTGATGGCCGACCACGTTTCAGCAGTTCGCCCACGTTATAGATTGAGCCCGGTCCGTACTTACTCTTTTCTGTACCATGTCTTCCGGTATTTGGTCTGGTCTGGTTTGGATTGGTCCTCCTGGGTGGTTCTTTCAACAGGCTTTTGGATTTTGGTACATGGGCATCGGACGGACGGCTTGGGACACGGGCTCCATTTTGGATATTGAACAAATGCTATACTATACGATTCACCCAGCCGTAATGTCCTCTTAACCTGGACCCAGGAGTTTTGTTCCGTATTTCCTTGCTTTCTCCCGCGCCGCGTCCTCTCCACCAACACCCTCCATGTTTTTGGGGAAGGACGGAGCAGCTCCTTCTCGGTATTGGTTCGCATACGTTCATGCACCCTCGAGCGGATGATGCAAGATAATCAGACCACCTGCTTCTTTTTAGATCGGATGAAAGCATGCGAGAGAAGACGGAAAGAAAAAAGTGCACACCGACATTTCCGCCACAAACTTGAGTGCCGGATCACCGTTCTTCTTCGGCTTGCCGAAACATGGCGTTTTCGACCGATGGGGAACGACCATTGGACAACGGCATTCCGTTCTGGCACAGTCTGGGATCTATATTGTCTCACGGAGGCCTCATCAGCCTTCCTTCCCTATTCAGTGTCTCGTGCCAACCTTTTGCCGCTGTCATCACAGGACTTGGGTCAGGGCTCCACCGTTCGCTTACACATGTGGATAGTTTGGTCGTAGTGGATGGTTGGTGTTCAAGATGGCTTTTTTCCTTGCTTTCACTTTGTTCTTTTAGACGGAAGACGTTCTCCCTCATCTGCGTTGATGATGAGGTTTATTTACAGGTGAAATTGGTCCAGCTACGGGTACGATGCCGACCAGCCCTCTTTCTTTTTTGAAGAAAAGCCTTGGGGGATTGTTAGACGCTGATGAATATTTCCTGGGGGGAACAGATGTCAAAGCGTGTCAGCTCACCCTGGAAACACCCCAACAATGCTGCGCCCGATGCGGAGCCCACCCCCGTCTCCCGTCGGCCTAATCTGTATAGCCAAACGCCGAATACCCAGTCTCTGTCTGGAGATGACGTTTTGAGCGGCACGCAGAGACGCATGAAGCTCATACGGTCAGTCAAGAGCAGCATCCGAGGCCGTGCAGGCTACGGGCAAGCAAAGAAAAGCGGAGCAACCGAACAAGCTGATATTCTCACACCGATCACGGGCCGCTCGCCGTCGCTCTTACTCGCTTTACCGAAACTTCGACAGTCGTATGGCGTTTGCTCTCGTTTCCCTCAACTGATCTCTTGTCATCCCGCTCCGAGCCGTTCGGTTCGCTAAACGCGGCCGCGTACATCCGTCGTACAGCACGTGTCAGCATCCGAATCCCATACGGCGTCCCGTTTGGTGGCGAAGGCAAGGAAATCATGTAGGAACGTACAGCAACGTCTGCGAACGACTGCCATGACAAATCCGAAACGTTGTAGAAGGAAGGTCACAAGAGCGGAGTTGAAGTGCAGGATCGCCGATCAGGCATGCGAGAGTTCTAGATTCTGCAACGGTGCGGCGTGCATGCACATGGTTTGTTTCCCGGTTCTTGCATGTGTCTGTCTCGTCTACATGGCTCGGGACTTTGTGGTGTGGTGGGGTTGGGATCGGAAATTCGGCATGGAATGGAGAATGTGCCGTAAGGTGTTCTTCGGCTGCGTTGTGTTCGCATGGGATGAGAATAGAAAGGCCGGCAGGATGCAGGTTGTTTGATTGTGGTGAGTCGAGCTGCGTGGATTTTGATTGACTGGGACTTGTGTTTTGAGCGAAATTGCGCGACTTTGTTTGATCTCTTCGGTTGAGTGAGCATGTACGAGCATAGCCTGTATGGCTTGTGGTTGAGGCAGTTGGACGTGCGAGGGGTTTGGTCGAAGAACGTGAAGTGCATGATCGACGGATGGCGATGCTTTTTCGGCACTTGGAGATGGAGACAAGCTCCTAGCTTCAGGGAATTGTACGCTTCCTGGCGGCTCATTGGACAAGTCGACGAACAACGGCCGGAGTCATGCTCCGCTCGAGCTTCGAGCTCCTATTGGGGATACATAGATACGAGCATCGTTGGTAGATGCGGATAGAAAATCGTTGTCAGACGGGGAAGCCACGGCTTGTGGGTACATGGCCTAATCCCAGAGTGTGAAGGCGAACTTCACCTGAACGCTGAGTTCAACGGGGACCTCCAAAGCGAATGTGGAAGCAATACAAACATTAATTACGAAGCATCGCCGACCGAAAACGTCAACATACATGAACCTTCCGCGTGTCGCGCCCGATCCGCAAGAAAATAATCTTCAGGGGAATTTTACCTAATGCTGTCCACTGCCTACCTACCTACAGCTCCAGCGGCAACGGCGTCATCGCACGCGGCCTTTTCCTTGCTTTGAGATGTATTCTCCTTTTTCTCCGCCAGCGAAGGTGCGAGATGCTCACCGTTTTATGCGCCAAGAGGCGGTGCCAAGAGGTTATGTAGATATTCCGGAGCTGTGGTTGGGGGTAGGGGGGTCGGCAATTTTCGTGCCTAATGTAAGATAGGGTATGAGTGGAGTGCATACACTAAGCCGAGGGTTACATGCACGCTGATAATCGGGCCTCGTCGTGAGGGACGAGGAAAGCTAAAGGGACGTTAATATGAAGAGATTGATGACGTCGTGGCGTAGTTTTGACTTCAGAGGCGTGGGCGAATGAAGCGGTCTTTTTCTGCATCTTTCTATAAAGATCGCGGCTTCGGATCGCTTGTATTCGATGTATGCAAGTACTACGGCGTTTGATGTGGATGGTGCGGACCTGGCTCAAGAGTATTGATCGTGTGCTCGATCCTAAAGGAACTAACTAAATCACGAACAGAAAATAACCGATGGGTACCATTTCGAGACGGCTTTGAACCGAAACAACGGTTCGTAAGGCTCTTAAACTTTCATTTTGTAGACATGCACCCGGATAGAAATCGGTCCGACGCATACACTATTGAACTACCCAGGAGCAGGCTAAAAACTTAACGGTAAGTTTAACCAGCCATACCAAGAACGGTACGACGTTGCTCACCGATAAACATGTTTCAAACAGCTTGCGCTGATCCGATGCCTGTAATATAGTAATATAGGTTTCGAGCATCTGATATACTGTAGGGCTTTCGCATCTGATAACGCACGTCGCTTCGCTGCGAACTGTGAGCAGGTGAACTCTACATGCAGTGAAGCTATCGATGTTTTGGCGGAGATGGTGCCGAAATTTGGACGAGATCAACGTTGAGGGTTGGGCACGCGAAGATTTTCCGCTTTGGGTTGGGTTGACGCACGTGATGGGGCTTTCACTTGAGCGATAGGTGATTGACGCGTTTGAAGACGATGCTGGAAGATTTTTGTTTGTGTTGATGCTTCAGACTTTATGTGTGCTTTCTTCTACGGCGGGTTTGGAGGGCTTTTGTTTTGTGGTGATGTATCCTTGTATTGAGTGAAGTTTGTTTGGGAATACAATCTTTCACTGGACTGTTGTATAGTACTTCAGCATAGAATAACACGACAATAAGAGCATAGAATAAACAGAATCTACAAGCCCTCGGCCTTTAAACAGGATGGCTGGCCTTTGTGGCTATGTGTTATGCTGTTGCCAGTGTGCGGTGCATATTGGATAATGCTTGAAAGTTGTCCTATGCGGAAAAGGGGGTAGAAAAGAGAGATTATACAGGTTGATACAACCCCAAGTGCTAGATACTATCTATACATGTAGTTTCTTAAGGAATTGCTAACGTAAAAGCCTAATGTAGGCTAGTAAAAGGTAAGTCTCCTCATCTGTTCAGTGCACTTGCAGGCTACAGCTTACAAGTTCCCAAGATGGAAGAAGAGAAAACATTTGACTATTGCACTATTTTAATAATCTAGATGTCTATTGTATGTTCCATTTAACAAGTACGTTTAGGCTCTCCATTATTACGTTTTTAGTATTTTCCCTATCCTTTTTCATACTATCCCCCCACTCCGTCGCTGTTAACGACACTGGATATAGTTACTTTCAGAGTATTTTAAACTCTTGAATTAAGTAAATCGGTATACCTTGTTCGAGAAGGAGAGATACAAGTTCCATGTATACGCGCAATCATTCACGTTACGAGGTTGTGACATATGGACGAGATGGTAGTGGATGGTGATTGTAGGTACCTGGCGCTAGCAGCCCCACTTTCCGTTGTTTGGGTATCTTTCTGCGTCAACCATCATCGTTCTCACTTCTCCGACTCCCTTGACACAAAGCAAGATACTCGCTCGGCCCAACAGCCGCGACAAACATTATTCGACCTCGGAGCGCGTCGTTAGGCGGGAGAGCAGTTCTACCATGTACAGTGGCTAAGCGCCGACGTTCCGCTTTCGTCTACCTACGCGAACCGCTGCACTGACCCACGAGATTTCCCAAGCGCTTGTTCTGCATGAGGCTCATGGCTGAACTCCCTCTTTTGATCATGGACAACAAGCATGCTGAGAATATTGGGGCGGAACAATTAGATTCTCGAAGATGGTGGTAAAGTTTCACATTGGTTTTGCCGTCGTTCCCTCTCCTCCATCTATTCCCCCAAGTTTCACTCTTTTCTATCGACTCTTCGTTGTTCCAAGTGGTTTTTCCCTGTGCCAAATGTGCAACCAACAAGTCTTCGCAAGGAAAAAGAGAAAGGCAAACCGGCAGGGAGCGATTTGGAGCTTCACCAAGCACTGCAATGACGCATCCGGTGCTCACAACACAAGCCGCACGATCGAGGCTACCGTATCCGACCGAATCCAGGTTTTGCACATTGGTCCGCTGGTTACCTGTTTGCCTGTTGGCATTGTTATCCGGCTCATGGGTGCTACTGCAGCTGTTCGTTGTATATTTACTGCGTACAGCGCAGGTTGCGCCTGCCTCGCTTCTCCAGCAGGGCAGGTGGTGCGAGGCCCAACACTGCAGACAGGACAGCACTCCTCGCTACTACCCGTTCACATCAGCCGTCAGCCTTCGCCTTCTCAACAAGACGCACGATGAGATGGTCGTTCCGGATGCCACGACAGGCACGGCAACCACGCTGTCAGCTCGTGTGTCTGTGTACCTTGGAGCTGCAACGCTGTCCTACTCGCCGACGACCCCAAGCGCCGATTTCGAGGGCAAAGAGGAAGCCCAGATGAAGATGCTCATTCGCAGCTCTATTGATCTCATCTTGTTTTCGTCTTGGTCGGCTGCGCGGCGGGCGGGAAATTAGCTGTGGACGGACCAGGGCGACGATTTGGCGACGACGACGGCGGCCGGCTCCACCACGGTCGGGCGGCTTGTCGATACCAATGGGATGACTCGACGCTTGTCAGGCATTTTCGTGCGGCGCGTTGCTCCCCTCTCATGGGCGGTCTGGAGCGGGTTGAGAGGCATGGCCACGTCTGCGCCCCTTTCCCGCCGAGAACCCCAGGATCGACAGCAGCCTGGCCAGCGCGCCTCATTTCGGTGTCCTCCCCTCCGAGGAAACGCGGAATTGCACTCGCTCCATGGCGACCATGTCTTCGTCCCAGCACGCCGCGGACACGACCAGCCATGGCGCCAGGTGTGTTTTTTCTTCTTGTTCTTCTTCTTCTTCTCCCTCTTCTGCTGCTGTGCCGTCTTCCCGCTCTGTGTTCCCAGACGCAGAGTTGGACACCGCCAAAGCCAAGCTGGCCCCCTATCGTCCCCATCCCAGTCGTAATTTACTCCTATCCTAGGCCTTGTCCAGCATTGGCAGGCGCGTCACAGCCAGTCACACCCAGGGGCGCCTGCCGATCAGGTACAGCACGCGCCCAATTGGCCTGCTCCTGCTTAGTCGGCTTTGCGCCTAACTGGTCCAGGACAGCCTCCACCCCTGCTGCTTCTCCGGACCGCCACAACGTCTGGCAAGGTTCTGAACAAAACCCGCGCGCGCTGGGCGTCGATTCGTTCCATGGCAGACGGGCCTGACCAGGCCCGGCATGGCTGTCTTTTATTAAGGACTGATGCCCCATCGCCCTCATTCCCTCCTCTACCGCACCAAGCAGGACTTTGTCAGCCTTCGTTACCGTTGAACAGCTTCACTCATTCAGCTATCAACATTCGCTCATTCCCCGACATTTCTACGAGTCCACATCTTTGTTCGCTTGCAACGTCTCCCAGGTCCACTCCGTCAACATGCAGCTTCTCCTCCCCGTATCCGCGCTCATCGCGACCACCGTCGCCTTGACGGCCAAAGAACTGAATGCCCAATCCCTCGCCTCACCGTCGGTCGCCTATGCCAAGGTTGTCAACCGATGCTCCTATAATGTAACCCTTTGGTCCGTCGACAGGCAGATTGGGTGCTCACCGGACGACGGCTTGGTCCTCAAGAAGGGCGAGTCTTATCGTGAGATGTTCCAGAGTGGCACCCGCGGTGGTATTTCCATCAAGTTGTCCAAGTACGACACCTGTGGTGGTCACGACCACTCTCAGCTGGAATACAGGATCGCCACGGGTAGCTTCGGCGGCAATTATCTGGACATGTCCTTCGTGGATTGTCGAGGAGGTGACTGCCCGGGATGGAATGACGGCTTCTACCTCAAGTCTGGAAACGACGGCAACGATGTCGCCACGATGTCGAACACCAACAACGAACACTGCCCAATCTTCAAGGTTTCCAATTCGGTCGAGGCCGCCGCCGTAGCTTATGTGAACCCCGATGATCGTCAGACCAAGTACTGCGCAGCTACCGCCAACCTGGAGCTTTACCTCTGCGGCTCCCAAGCGCCCAGCGATAGCGACACCCCCGTCTCGTCTTCCGCCGTCTCGTCTTCCAGCGCTGCCCCCTCCAGCGCTGCCCCCTCAAGTGCTGCTTTCTCAAGTGCTGCTTCCTCAAGTGCTGCCCCCTCCAGCTCCGAGCCGACCACGATCAGCACCCAGGCCACGCCTACCTTCACCGAGGCCGCTTCCGAGCCTACTGACTCGGACGTTTTCGTCAAGGCCGCTGCCGCTGCCGTCACCTCCGCGGCGGCGCCTCCCAAGGCCGCCGTCACCACTGTTGTCACGTATGTCACCGCTTTTGTCGATGCTCCCGTCAAGAGGCACGCTCACGGCCGCCGTCACCAACACTTCAACGCATAAGCGATAAAACCTCGACTGCATACCTGTATCAGCTTAATGTATTGGCCTGTTTGGCCGTTGGGAAGCAGTGTTGCTGTCACTGCGAAGAGCATGCCGCCGTTCAAGAGATACCACTTTTGCGAAACTTTTTGATAAGGAGAGAAGGGAAAAGAGATTTGGGATTTACCACATTCCATGTAATGGCGGGAGAGGGTAGTCAGCGTCGCAGGCCAATTCAGTCTTATTCAACTACTATCCTTACCGATGGACGACGCTCCCCTGTCATTGCATTTGTGCTGTTTTTCGCTTTCCTTTCGCTTTTGATTCGATTCTACCACGCAACCCCATTGTTCGATTCGGTATGGCTACGCATTGCGACACGGAGCCAGTCTCAGCAATGTCTCTACAGGCCACATACCCTCACGATGTCATGTCTCGATATCCATTATCCGTCTGCTTCTTATCTCCTTTGTTTCGCAATTATCTATGTCCTTTTTTTTCCGCGAGCGATGGGACAGGGGTTGGTACATTTTTCCCCATATTGCGATTGGTGTTTTATCCTAGTAAACTGTTTGTTGTGTAGTTGTTCTTTCCTTGTACATCTAGATGTTCAGTCTTGACTGATGTTCATTGCATCTCGAATGACCTGCGATGATGGTGAGAGCCTATGTGATGAGATGACCATTGAGGTACGTGACAGTGACAGGAGCTAATTTTCCGTACCACCTCATCCGCGTGGCTTTGGCGGGATCCGGGCGACCAGACACGCAAACCCACGCAATCGCCGTCCTTCCACGCGTCATTGATCGATAGGGCTCGTGTGACTGCTACACCACAACACAACACAACACAAAGCATGGAGCCTCGCGATAGACCGCAATTTTGTGCATCGCATCCATCGATTATTCAATGGTTCTCCATTGACCCCACTTCCCAACCCAAGACGTTGGATCAAAATTAAATCCATGAAACAACTGCGTCGCTCCTCTCCAGACCTTCCCATCTCGAAACACCACGTTTTTCTTTTCTGCGGGTCGTACCCGTTGCCCGTTGCTGGGCAGCGGGCCGTCACGTGCGATGCGAGATGAGATGAGACGAGACGGGGTGAGGTAAGGTGAGATTCCTTCTTTGCGCCGTACGTGTGCGTCATCATCGCGCGCGATAGAATCCCGCTGTTCGGGATTGGGGGGGGGGGGGGGTTGAAAGGAAAGGGGGAGGGGGAGGAGACGGGGTCTTCGCGCTGCGCCCGCCACCGCGAGGACACAACTATCTACTACAATAATACGGCAAAGCTGAGCGAATGCAGAATAGGGCGTAGTGTACCTGTAGTATTTCGCGTTGCCGTGGACGGAGACGGGCTGGAGAAGCCAATAGATCATGGTGATGTGATGTGATGTGATGACGAGCAGATTGATTGTCGGGGCAACGGAATTATGCGTCGTCATGTTGGGGATCCATCCGGCGGTTTGTTTTAGTATCTACACCTTACCCTACCTACCCTATCCCCATGTATCGATAGCGCCGAATTCGATGCATGGCTGATTCGGTGGGGATCTTGCTTGTTGTTATTATTGCTCTGGACGTCATGTACCTTGAGTGCATGATGCGATGTTGTGGGTCACAATGGCGACGGCTCTGGGAACTACAGTTGCACTAAACGCCCAGCTGTACCGCGGTTCGGGCATGCGATGGGCTGGTGCGCCTGGCGGGAAGAGGAGGAAGAGGGGGAGGTTCAGAATGTAATTGGGAATGAGGGAGCTCCCTGTCGTTAGTGGAGACGGCTATGGGATTTTGTATCAGATTTACCATGGCGATCCAGGGGGGCTTGGGTATTCATCCTTGTGGAAATGCTGCCAGGCCTCCCCAGTAATATACGATGCCGAGGCTTTCAATCAGAGTTTTCTTGCAGTTCCGAATAACAACCGAATACGTTGAAAGAGTATGCACAAACCAATAAAGCATAGCATTCAGCATAAACTGCTCGGTGTGCTGTAGATCAACGATGCGGCCCGGGTACAACAAGAGAAACCAAAAGGACTTGTGCTGCATCACTTGTGCACCCCAATCATCCTCTCGCCACCCCCAAACATCCGAATACTCCTCGCAAACTCATCTCCTTCCTCATCATCATCCTCTTTCTTGATCCATACCCCATCGACAAACTTCCCCCTCGCCATCCTGACCTCCGTAGCTTCAACCACAGTCTCAATCCCCGCCGGCACCATCTCCTCATCCCCAAAAGGCAGCGCCTCGATATCAATCTCCTTCTCCTTCCCTAGTATGCACATGATGATGACAAGTGCTCCAGCCTTGCTCATGACCTGGTTCGCCCCTTTACATCGCTCGTCGCAGCAACATTCGAGACAACCCTCTAGACAGTGACAGGCTTGTAGCCGGGCACATGCTTGGTTGAGTAGAGTGTCTATGAACTCAAAGGCTTTGGTGCTGATGCCGGAGCCGGAGGCCCCGCCTTTCGCGTCGTAAAAAGTTAAGCGCGCGGGGCGTTTCCGACTCGTTTCCTTTTTGGCGAATTCCTTGAGGGCGACTTTACATTCTGTGCGGACGTCCCCGGGCATACTGATAATAAAGTTGGGCATCAGACTCAGGACCGCATGCTCTGATGCGTGGATAGCAGCCGCGATATTTAGCCTCCTCTCTTTCAAGATATCTAGCGCTGATTTTGGAACATCGAGCCACATGCCCTTTGAATGCAAGATGATAGGTGGGTTATCGACTTGCACCGCGTCGAGTACACGGCGATTTTTGTCTACTTTGAAGAAGCCGAAGACGACTTGTTGGATCTTGATGGGACCGTAGAAGGCTTTTGAGCGGGAGTTTGGAATGCGGCGGATAGCTTCTGTCTCGACAGGATCGATGTCTGTGAAGTCGCGTTGTTGGGTCGTCCAGTCTACCTTCACGTACTCTACTTTCGCGATCATGCGTTCCTGGCTGAACTCCTTGACGAGGTACGTATTCCCTTGATGGAGGAATATGCCACCTTCGTAGATTGTGAAGAAAGCGCGAGATGCTTCGAGTTCTTCGAGAACGGCGTTCTTGCCATTTGTGATATCGATAATGGCGAAGTGCGAGTCTTCCGTGTCACGGATAGCAACGTGGCGGGATGGCTGAGGAAGGAAACGCTCGTTACAGTGGTAGAAGCCTTCTTTGTCTTGTCGCATGCGTTCACGTGCGAGCTTGGGGAGCAGAGGGCCGAAGTAGGTCATGTCGGCTTCGGTATTGATGGGCATCTCGTGCGCTGCACACTGGATGTGGCCTTCCAGTACAAGCAGGTTCTCAAGATCAACTTGCAGTTCGCAATTCGGCTTCGTGAAGATCTCATCTGGATTTGACATGTAGAACTGGTCTGTCTGGAAACCATCGCCTACTAGCACTGATAGAGAATCCTTGTTTCTTCGACCAGCTCGGCCACTCTGCTGGCGTAGATTGGCGATAGTGTACGGAAAGCCAATGGTGAGGACAGCATCCAGTGATCCGATATCTACACCCAACTCCAGGGCACTTGTCGCAACAATGCCGACAAGCTTGCCATCGAACATCTCGCGCTCGATTTGCCGTCTATCCTGAGGTGTATATCCACCGCGATACGACATGACTCTTGCAATGACCTCCGGTCGTTCCAAATTTTGCAACTCCGTCTTGATTGCTGCCAAAAGCGCCTCGCACTGCTTCCGCACGCGACAAAACGCAATGACTCGCACGCCTCGAAGAACCAGTTGACAGAAGAGCTTCGCCGACTCCGCTAGGGTGTTACCGCGGCCAGAGGTGGGATCACCTGGATCTTTGAAAGGCGTGTTCCAGCAAAGGAACTCTTTCCTTCCAGATGGAGAGCCGTCAAAATCCGTCAGCTTCGCCTCCTCCACGCCAAAAATGGTCTTCATATGTTCTTTCGGATTCGCGACCGTTGCTGAGCAGGAAATGAACTTGACATGCCGGTTTCCCACCGCCGCGCATATCCTACGTAGTCGTCTCATTATCAACGCAACGTGTGCCCCGAACAATCCATTGTAGACATGTAGTTCGTCTACGACCACAAACTTGAGGTTCTGCAGGAATGATCTCCACGCTTCTTCGTGCGGTAAAATAGTGATGTGAAGCATATCGGGGTTCGTGAAGATGATTCGAGCTTCGTCTCTGATGTGATTTCGATCTGCCATCGGTGTATCCCCGTCAAATGTTTCAACCACAGTGTCTTCTAACCCGTCCATGAACCTTAGCATCTCTTTCAGACTTCGCCTTTGGTCTTGAGCCAACGCCTTCGTAGGAAAGATGTACATCGCTCTGGTGTTGATGTCTTGCTCGAGCTGATGCAGAACGGGTATCTGGTAGATCAAAGATTTCCCAGAGCTTGTGGACGTTGATACAATGACATTGTGACCACCGTAAAGATTGTTGATTGCCTCAGCCTGATGCGCATACAGCCTTTCGATGTTGCGGGTATTGTAAAGCGCATTAACCAGACTTTGTGTCATCTGAAAGTTGAGCTCGCCGTAGATGGGAGGCTGAGGATCGAAGACACGGTGACCATCAGGCACAATTTGCCCAGTATACCACTCCAATGTCTTCACCTCTTGGATAATTTCCGGTATAGCCTTGCGCTCCTCGGGTATAGTCGTCGGCAGAAGTGACCTGTCAAGGCCGGGAGTGGCAGATCCACTCTCCGAAGGCGATGGTATGTAGGCCGAAGAAATCTTTGTTAAATTTTCCACTGCATCTATACCCTCTTCGTCACATCGATTCAGGAACGCATTGACCGCCGAAGAGAACTTGTTATTCCTCTTCTCGATCAACTTCATCATCTGTTTTTGACTATACACTGGCATCTTCAGATCCTCGTTCCTAAGTTTTTGTACCGCTTTCATCGGCTTCCCCGTCTTTGCGTTTTGAACATGGCGCTTCAAATCGCCATCGATGAACTCGAACAACAGCACCTCTTTATGTTCATGTTTGTCCAGCTCGGGCTCCGTAACGACGAAGTCTCTGGCTTTCTTCCCGCTCTTGTTCTCTTCGGGCCCCATCAAGTTGATCTGAAGCATAGCTTCGTCCACGTACGCGAAATTGATCGTCTTGGGTACAAGCGATGTGATTTTCGCAACGTCTTCAATGACCAGTTCCCGCTGTATTTGCCCTTCCACCGTACTCTTGAGATTGTCCAGGGTGGTTGCGAGGTGTTTTCGTGTGCAGCAAAAAGTGTATACGAGGGTTAACGCGCGATGGACCTGAGCTAGCTTTGTGAATTGCTCTGGCCATGGTATTGACGTCTCCACAACGGTCGATGACCCGTGTCGCAAGAGCGCAGGCCTCCCATTTGTATCCTTTTTTGGAGTTCTCTTGGGCTTCTCCCCGCCATCATGTGTTTTCGTAGGCACTTTCGTGGTCGTGGTGACCGGGTTCACGTTTTCAACTGGTGTCGAACTGACCCCCGGCGTAGATTCAGGCGCAGATTCAAATGGGGGCTCATCTTCGCGTGCTTTTCGCTTTCGTTTGCGTACAATTTGATCGGAGACAGATGTTGCTTTCAGTCGGGGCATCGTGGGTGCATGCTGGTGTTGTGGATCTGCGGTGAAGAAGGTTCGTAGGTGGCAGAGATCGATGACGCAAACGCGTGATGAAAGGGAAACGCGGGAAATTCAATATGCATGTCCACGAGACTGATTGGACTGAGTGAATGTAAGAAGCCATTTACGCGCTATCTGCAGCGAGCGGAGGCTTGAGATGTGAATCTGAGAGGTTGAGAGACGAGGGGGTGATTCGTGAAATCGCGCACTCACGTGAGGGGCCTGTGCGCTCATCTCGAAAAGGATTGAGTATATGAATATGGGGTTATTGTAAAGCGATAACACAATCAAATAATTGAAGGGTATAACGATTCAATGCAACGCTAAAATATGCAAGCGGTGCTTGTTGCGGTTTATACAATAAAATGGTCCATCAACAAACCGTACCAGCTGAGCATCACATCAGCGTGACTTTCCTCTTCGCTTTCCCAACCCTATCAAACCACCACTGCCCATGTCTTTACAGGAGGGTGGATGATCTTTTGATTGAAATGACGCGTACATCTTCAAAGGCTTGCAACATTTGATCACTGGATACGAAGAGAAATGTTGTCAGACTCTCAATATGCAATTGTACCGTCTCAATGCCCATTGAATACTACCTCTGCTGCTGCTGTGGTGGTACAACAGCTCCACCCACATTTTGGTATCCTCCACTATCCAACTCCGCCGAGAAAGGCCTCTCATCAACACCCATTTGCTTATACGGTTGTACATTGTGCTGCATTTGCGGTGGTGGACTCCCCGTCATCGGAGGTGGATACGTCTGCTGTCCCTGCTGAGGCATAGGCTGCCACTGTTGTTGAGGAGGTGGCGTATACGGACTCTGAGGCGGGTGGGGCGTCACCGAGCCCTGCGTAGTAGGCGACTGCGGCGCCCAACTACCCTGAGATGCCACACCGTAGGGAGCAACGTCTTGTTTTTGCTGATGAGCGTAGTATGCGTCTTGATGAGCTTGATTGGGACTTCCGGGGTAGCTTGGCGCCGCACTATTTGGGCCTGCTTGTTGAGCCATTGGGGGTTGGGCGGGTATTGTCTTCTTCTTGCGGCGCATGCAGAAGAAGATGATAGCTCCGAGGAGGGCGAGACCGACAATGGGACCAACGACAACACCAGCGATCCAGGCTTTGCTGCTCGATTTCTGGGAGTCGGGCGATGAATTTGCGGTTGGGACACTAGTTACTGCGGTGGTGCTAGCTGGTGTGGATTGAGGTGTGCTGGAAGATGACGTTGTTGAGGATCTTGCTGTGGGCTTATAAGTATTGGCAACATTTGAGGAGACATGAGGGCGATCATACAAGATGAGGATGAAGTTACTTCGGGTCTAACGCGGTAGTAGCTCCAGTTCACGGGATTCACCCCACAGAAAATGTTCGTGAGAGCATTTTGTACTGCGGTATTCTGGTAAAGAAACCCTGTGTTACATACTGAATATAGCGTGTCAGTTGGATCGTATGCTGAAGTACTGTTCGGAATAGTCAGCATGCTTTCTTTCTCTAGCCTCATTAACGCGCCTCAATGGTGGACTTACCAAGGAATCGTCCTCAGAGTCGACGTCTGCGTTCCAGAAGTGGTCACTCGATAGACCAAGCTGCCCGAGAAACATCCCAGTGGGACATTACAGCTAGCAATCGTCGTCGCGCAACACCTCCAGTAGCTTCCACTTTGGTAGTAAGTACCACCAACATCGCACGTCCGACTTGTATAAGTTCCATTAATAGACAGCCATCCCATGAACCGATCGTTGTTCTGTTTCCTGAAAAGCTCTATTGGAACCTCAGGCGCCGCAGTAATAGTCGGATCCGAAACCGCAGGCGTAGGCGCAAGCAGCTCCGCAAGGCCGAAGCCTGCACAAAGCGCGTAACTTATGAGAGAAAACACACGCATCATGAGACGTCAATGGCGGTGGGTTTTTGTTGAATCCGAAGACCTGTTCACTTTGAAACAGTACTTGCAGATGATGTGCGAACGGAAAGGAAGAAGAGAAGCGAGCTGAACGAGCTTGGATTGAATAATAGACAAGACTATGTTCCATTATTAACACTCCTGTCTGTCCCGTATCCGCTTGTGAGCGACGCGAAATACCCAAGAGAAATGCGTCTCGTGAAAGCGCGCCATACCCACAACATGGGTAGATCTGCGAATCATGGCACGAAGAGATACCGATTAGGATGGCACTCTACCATGGTCAGTCAAGCGCAACAGCGCGTTTGCAGAGGGGATAGCGAATACGAGGTGTGGTGGCATCCGGTGTGATCGAGAAAGGAAATAAGTGGTGCGCCAAGACATACACTTTTCGTATTTTGGAGTGGTTTGGCGAGACAGTGCAGATGTGGCTTGGGGCCAAATTTAGATGCCTAGCAGTCTGTAGGCAATCGAAATATTCACTGTTGTCTCTCCTACTAAACGAAGCTGCAATTCGTCGCAGCCTTGCCCTATGATGGTGCTCGTTCGAAGGCTGTAGAGATCCTCGCCCTCGTAAAAATCCTTTCCAAAGGTAGGCGATTCGGCTGGATGATTATCAGATACCGGTGGCCACAGCGTGATGTGCAATATCTTCCTTGTGCGTGACCACACACAGCCGTGAAGACCAGACTTCCCTTCTGCTACACGCTCTTACTCGATGCATCACCCCACTAAGATCAGACTTCGCGTGGACGCCATTGTCCAGGTCTGTCTTGTCCAAACGACAGCTGGTGCTAGTTGCAATTCAACTCTCCGGCCGAACCAGTCTTTGGTTGTTTGATTGATCCTCCATCCATGGACTTGCGCATCCAACCCAGTGCCGGTACGATGGCCACGGCAGTCGCCCAATCCTTGTCATGACTGATGCTGACCTCGCAAAGTTGGCCTTCCACCGATTCAATATCAAAGTTCGCGTCGCTCGAAGGGCCCGGGCATTCACTCGTCCTCGGGTTGTTGGTCGGGCCGGGCAATTTCTCGCGCAAGATTAGTCCTTTAGGGCGCGAGGTCTCACTATCTGGGCGATTGTCTAGCGGAGTAATTGGAAGAATCATGATCGAGTGGAAGCCGTTCGAAGTTCCGAGGTGTTCGCATGCTTTGCGACAAGCTTCCTTTGCAGCCCACCTAACCTGGAATTAGCCTCAGAGAAACATATGCGCTTGATTCGAAGATCCCGTACCTTCCAGCCAGAAACTGCGAGACGGCGGCTACGTTGTCATCTGAAAGCGGGGCCGAGTGGAAGCGGCTCCAGAAGTACTGCTGTTCAGGCCATGTCAACAGCTTTGGTAGAAACCGACCCAATCTATGTGCTGAGAAACTCTTCGAGGTCAGAAGGATACCCCGAATTCGCTTGATGCTGCAGATATCGGTGCCTACGCGGAGGGGTAAGGGAAAGGGTCGCGGAGGCATGAGAGTGGTGAGCTATGTAGAAATTGGAGCTCCATGCTGGGGGTGAAGCTTAGCTCCGCGCTTAGTCATTCGTCCACCGTGCTAGCGCATTTCTAAGCTGCGCCAAAAAGAAGATGCGCAATTTGGACTTTGTCTATGGCAGAGGTAGGTGCTGGAAAAAAAAAGGCAAAAATAGGATATTTGTAATCGACGCCCACAGGATTCGAACCTGTGCTCCCGAAGGAATAAGATTTCTAGTCTTACGCAATAACCACTCTGCCAGAGCGCCTTGTTTGATGATTTATGAGTTTGGGAGGAAGCAAATTTGATATACCTTTAGCCTTTTCCATTTCTTCTTTCGTTCTTCGAAGGATCTTTAGGAGGATGCATGGCTACGCTCGAGTGGAGTACCGTGGCTAAGCTCGGAGTGAGGTACCTTGGCGTGGCTAAGAATAGGACCTGGTAGCCATCCATCGCATCACGTCGATGCTGTAATAATAGATGGGCCAGACTTTTGCTCGATGAAGATCTCGGTCAAAGCGTCTCTAGTGCTCAATGCTATTGCATCGTCGTTCCGCCGATTGCCCAACAACACCTGGGATCCCTAGCCTCAAGACAACTACCGGCATCATTCACACCCTCTGCCTTGAGCCACAGCTCGTCCAGACAGCTACCACATATCGCAGGCGTCGCCATCTACCGTCATCCTGCATTCCCCACCATCGGCATGTCAGATTCCATACGACTCTTTGCTGCGCAGCCTCGCTCTGTCTGATGGTGGCTGTTGAGAACGGAGAATGTCACCCCGTGGCCTCTTCGTCGCCGGCGGTCATCCTGGTCTGGCGGCCGTAAACGTGAACCAACTCCACTGACTTCCCCAAAAACGAGAACACAAGACGCACAATCAATTTTCGGACTTCGAGCTGAGCAACCATGATCGTACCCCGACGGGCACGTCCAATCGCGGACACCCTAGCTCGCAGCTTAGTCCCCTATTGGTTGGTCTTCCCACCTCAACCTACTATCCCGACTTGCGTATACAACAACACCTAGTGTGCTGACCGCAGCCGACCTTACGAGGACATGCAGACCCATCTGACAAAGACGGCGAGTTTTCGACCTCTAAGCGGCATAGTTGTGTGCGGGTTTCCCTAGTCTACGACGACAGTTTGGCGTCGTGTGTATGTGTTATGCAGACAAGAAGAAGCCAGTGCCGGGTGTCGCGAGCGAGTCTGACCGGGGTACACGGTAGTCGGGCTGCGGTCAGTCGCGTGTTGCTTATGGTACTCCGGAGAGGGTCTCCGTGTAGTCGCGGACACTTATATTTGCACAGGTGCCGTGCACGGCGTGCAGCTTACTTGTAACAAATGTCCGGTCTGTAGCCTACTCCGCATGCTGGACTAAAAGTGAAGTGCGACGGGCCTTTATCAAGAGCTAGTCCCCCTCACAAGTGCTTTTCCAACATTTTCCGCATCGTGGTTCTCGAATTGAGATTGCAAACTCTTCGTCACCGCCATGCCACCACTACCTTCTCCTCGCCTGCCAGGCGTTATGGTCCTACGACCAGAAGCTTCCGGGCCCGAATATGCCAGATGGAGACGAGAAGTAAGAGCTGTATTCATGGCAAAGGGAACTTGGGGTCACTGCGATGGGTCAATACCTATGCCGATGCCTGAAGCTGGACCAAATTTTTTCTCCCCTGCCACACCGACAAACCTTCGGCCACAGCTATTGGAGGAGAGGAAAGCTTGGGTAAAGAAGGATCGCGATGTGAAGCTCGACCTCTTCCTGTCGGTCGCAGACGATATTAAGCTCGAGGTATTCGAGGTTGGCCCGCCGTTGCCGCCTGTCTCAATGACCGCCCGAGAGATGATGGATGCTTTGGATGCAGAGTTTGCCGAGTTCAAGTTTGAAGACTACCACCACGTCTTCTGCCACTTCCTCAACCTCCACATTGACCAGTACGCCAATATTGAAGACTTCAACGCCGAGTTCGCCGCCACTTTGGAGGATCTACTGGACCACGGTCACCCGATGTCCAATATCCAGGCTTGCAGCGCATACTTCTCCAAGTTGCGATGCACACAGAACCCGTGGGTAGCTAAGAAGCTGAAAGAGTGGGACAGTCTGGAATTGGAACCACCGCTAGAGCATCTGATGAAGCAATCGCCTCCATGGTCTATCATCCGACCACTGAACGCAACGGCCAAACCGGTCTCGTCGTCTCACTCAATGCCAGAGTCCATTCCCGAGGAGCATCTGGAGGACACTCCGCACCAGTCTGACGGCGAATACAGTCCATCAGAACACTCCATTGCTTCTACTACCTCGTCCAGTTCCTCAAAATACTCGCAAGCGCATTACGGCCACTCGCGCGACATCTCTGTCATGACGACTCGATCGCAAGAAATCACCGTCCACGCCTCATTTGAGGACCTATCCGACGTTGGAGCTTTCCCCCACGTACCTATGTCTATGCACTCTCACAACCCGATTCCCAAGCGCATGTCCAGCATCCAAAATCCAACACTCCTGCCACCACCTCCACCGATCAACCGCCCCTTGCCTCCTCTCCCCGCCAACCGGTCACCCACTCCATCCGAGCACTCCCGATCGGCATCACCCATCCCTTCAATCACGAAATCCGTCGACTCGGGCAAGAGTGGCCGCAGCAGAAAGAAGGTGCAACTCCCCGTCTTAGCTCCATCGAACAGCTTGCTAGGCATGGAAGCCATCCATCCTGCGTTGCGCTCGCCTCTCCGAACATCACGCTCAGTTCCGGAAGATGACCAACCAAACATCCATCCAGCACTCCGTAGCGTTTCCCCCACACTGCCACGTTCGCAAACCCCTCAGCCATCAACACCCACAGCGATCGTCACTACAGTAATCACGATGCCCACACCGGCATCATCCAACCACATCTCCGAAGCCATGCACCCTGGCACTGCCTCTCCACATCTACCAAACTCCCCATTCTCCGTCTCTACTCCGCGCATGTCACTCTTCCCCGCCCCACCCAAAACAAACCCAGCGGCCTTGGAGCTCCAACGCCCATTCTCCTCGCGCTCGGCAGTTCATTCAAACCACGACTCCTTCGCTCTCCAATCCCCACCCCTCCTACGCGTCGACTCGACCAACAGCTCCACCATTTCGCTCCCACTCCAAGGCTTCTCCCCGGAAACCGAGACGCCGGAGTTCAAGGATACGTTGATCACCGAAGTAGCGCGGAGGAACACAGGCACCCCGCCACCGCCTACCAAGCCGATCTCGAAGATGGAGGCCGCGAGGTTGCGATTCGAGGGCGTGGGCAGTGGAATGTCGCCACCGAGGGGCCTGAGCCCCCCGACGAGCGAGGAAGAAAAGAAGAACAGGAAACGCAGCTGGAGTTTCAAGGCGAGGCTGAGTGCCAGACATGGGATCAAGGAGATCATCTGATCTCTGTTTTTTCTTTTCCTTCTTCTTCTTCTTCGCGGTCTTTTGTATTCCGGCGTTTCGTTGACATCTGACTTGAATAGAGGGACGGGTGGGTACCATTTGCATTGGCAAACGCTGACGAGCGCTTCTTTTCTTTGCTTCTCTCTTCTGCTCGTCTCTTTTCTCTACCTGCATACCGACTCGCACCCCGCGATCTTTCCCTTTGTCTCTTACCTCTCTCGATGATGCTTATACCCGCTTCCCGTGGCAGCTAGCGACGGCGTTTCGTTCCAGCTGCGTTGGTTCCCTTTTCATACTGGTTGATGCTACCTATATCTGGCCACTCGCTTTCGAGCGCGATATCCGACGTTTCCCTTCGTCCCTTCCACATTCTCAGTCTTATTCTTTCTGTATATACTTATCACGCGCTACGAGCTTTGCTTCTTTCGGTACGAAGCTCACGTTCGCTTGTTCGGTCCGTCCTGTTCATAATTTTTATCTAGACTCACGACGTCGGATGACCATGAATGATATATTCTAATATGCCACTTGTTTGTTCGCTGTTCCTATCCCGTCTGATGTTATGCGAGTGATTAGTCGACTAAACTGAACTTGTGAGCTACTGTATCTTTGTGTATACCCTGATCGATATCGCGGTTGGTAGTTGAGTAGATGGCCCAGTGTATATCAAAAATCTAATAACACTTCCATTCCACTCCTCCATCGTACCCATCCAACTCCCCACACAACCAACCATCTCATCGAGCGCCTTGCAGACCAACTATCGGTATCCTACCCCACCACCCAACTCAACATCCCGTCCAACATCAATTCCACCCTCAGCATCAGACCCAGTCTCAGCCTCAGCCTCAGCTTGATCAGCTTCATAAGCTGCCTATCCATGCACCTCCGGGCCCCCATTTCCGAAACCTCCCTCAGAACCGAGACCTGTGTCGTCATTGTCATCACTCATCACCACTATCCAGACATGCATGAATGCGGGGTTTTCTCCCTCTCTTTCTTCCTCGATCGAGATGTCTACGGCAAAGAGCACATGTCCGCTATTCCTCACGTCGGGGCCTCGCAATCGGCAAGATTGCGCTAGAACATGCGTCGAAGAATGTTGGAACTCGGTTAAGGCCGGATTCAGCAGGTTCGCTTGGGATATATGGATTGATCCAACTCCATCCACGTGGACCGGCGGCCGAAGGTAACGGACTTTTAAACGAGCATATGTACTATATAGCGCATGTGTAAGGCAGCGGAGATTCGACATTGGGGTACACTTAGCCCTATACGGCCAGTAGTATGGTTACATTTATTGGATTTCGCTTTTTTGCCCATGTCACCATGGTCCGCAACGAGGAGAGACTTTGGCTTGCCCGTTTCGATCTTACACTTACCCATACCCACACCCATAGTCATACGCTATGATGGATCTTGGAATGTTCGTAAAGGTCGTAGAGAGCTCAGAACACCTTCGGTGTTGGCTACAATAAAAAAAAGTGCCGGGTTCCCTAATCGGGGGAAAGAAACCCGATAACGGTGTTGTATCCCCACACACCCCACCTTCCTCAGCTCGCAGAACGTACCTGCAGCAAGTGCCCCCAGAGAAATCCGTGTGTGCCCACACCCACCTATGATTCTCGAACAGCCTTGTCCACCGCCTTGGCAAAGTACTCTACATTGTTGGTGTTCAACCCCGCCATGGAGATGCGTCCATTTTTTGTCATGTAGACGTGCGAGTTCTCGCGCAGGCTCTGCACCTGCTTCTCCGTCAGGCCGGTGAAGCTGAACATGCCAATCTGTTCCGTGATGTGGTTCCACTTGCCCGGTGTGCCAAGTTCCTCCAACTTGCCGCGCAAAGCCTTGCGCATCTCGATGATGCGGCCAGACATGGTCTTGAGATCCTGCTCCCATTGTGCGAAGAGTTTGGGGTCGTTGAGGACTTTGGAGGCGATGCGGGCACCGTACGCGGGCGGGTTGGAGATCTCGGAGCGCTGGAGGATGGCAAGTTGGGAGGCAACGCGGGAGACGGTCGACTGGGCGTCTGAGGAGGGCGAGGTGACGAAGTGGAAGCAGCCGGCGCGCTCGCCGTACAGGCCAAAGTTCTTCGCGTACGACTGGGCGATGCAGAGCTCGAAGCCCTGCTCGACGAAGTAGCGGATTGCCCAGCCATCACGGGCGAGGTCACCGGACGCAAAACCCTGGTAGGCCGTGTCGAAGAAGGGGAAGTGTTTCTTCGCGCGGATCAACTCGGCGAGCTTCTTCCACTGCTCCTGTGTAGGGTCGACGCCAGTTGGGTTGTGGGCACAGGCATGGAGCACGACGATGCTTCCTTCCTCGGCGTTCTGTATCGCGCTGACCATGGCAGCAAAATCCAGCCCTTTCGTCTCCTTGTGGAAGTACGGGTACGTCTTGTACGGCAGGCCGACATTGGAGAATATCTGGAAGTGGTTCGGCCACGTCGGGTCGGAGAAGTAGGCGGTGCGCTGCGTGCCGGGCTTGTAGAACTTGGAGAGGAAGAGGGCGCCCAAGTGCACTGCGCCGGTTCCTGACACCGTCTGCAGGCTGGTGACCTGTGCATTTTGTGTGAGCTTGAGTCATGGGGCATCGGGCTGGGCTGGTGGGGTGATCTGCCTACCCGCTTGTCCGTGAGCGCGGGGCTGTCGCCCCCGAGAATGAGCTTCTGAGAGGCCGATGTGAATTCCGCGAGACCGGCGATGGGCAGGTACTCGTGGTTGAGGTTCGGGTCGCTGCGGATAATGTCGTCGGCCTGCGTGGGGTGAGCCGTCCGCGTGTTGACGGCGGGATGAAGCTTTCCGGGCATTTGGACGCACCTGCTTGACTACGGGAAGCACCCAGGGCTTCGCATTGTTGTCCCTGTAAGCTCCAATGCCCAAGTCGACCTTGTTGGGGTCCTCGTCGCGGCGGTATGCAGCTGCAAGCCCGAAGAGCGCATCTTCGGGCGCTTGGGGCACCACATCGGCGTTGAATGATGTAGCAGCCATGGGTGCAATGTGCTGGGAGACTTGAGAAAGACGAGATTGAGGGGAGGTAGGTGAGGAATTGGTAGAGGGAGGGGATGGGGTGAGAAATTTGGAAGCAGGTGTCGCGGATGGCATGACCACTGTTGTACAAGCTCCACACCGCCCCAGACGCTAGACCCCGCAAAAAATGGCTCCCCGACGCAAGGTGTAATGTGTGGACGTACAGAGGATTCGGAAATGGAAATGGAAATGGAAACGGAAATATCTCGCTATGCTTCGACGCCTGGAGGTCTTATGGACTGCGCCTCCGTCACCAGCTCCGCAGTCTGCCGAGGCATATCGCTCCATGTCTGGGGCTAGCAGTGACGTCGTCCGTCCTCTCACATGTGCCGGATAGTAAAGGAAACGGTCAGATGGGCCAGACTGATGAACTGCTGCATGTCGGCAGTCGGCGTGCTAAAGCAGACCCTGGACGAATCTATCTTCAAGGAAGCATACATGCATGTGCCACGAGGCTTTCATATATTTTGATCTTCCCTTCGGCTATTTTTGTTCGGGTGTATTCCGTCGTGAGCCGCCCTCTCACATGTCGATGCCCACGAACACGACGGCGCTATCATATGAACAGGTCCCAGAGAATCAACGTGCTGCAAAACACGCACGTTGACCAAAAGACCATCTGCGCCGTGCTTCTCCTCTCCGTTGCCTTCTTCAGCTCCTTGTTACCCGTCCCCACGTTCTCGGTAGTCAAGAATGAGTCGTCCACCAGCTGTCCGATATGCTCGGCCTGGAGCTCTAGATTGGTAGCAAGCGTAGTTTGTAGTTCCGAGATCTCCAGCAACGACTTCTCTGCGGTCCTGCACACATGGTCAGGAAACGGCAGCAACGAGCCAAGCGGCTTACGTACCGGACTTGGTCCAGGTGGTCTTCGTAGTGCTTGAGCAGGTCCTGATTTTCTTGCGCGAACAACTGCAGCTGTTCGGCGTCGAGCGTGTTCTCGAGCGCAATCGGGTCGGGTCCTCCACTGCTCGCTCCATTCGTGCCGCTGTAGTCATCCGGTAAAGGCATGGTGCTTCTCGCCTTGTGTAGCATACTCTTGCTTTTCTCCACCTCGCGTGCGAGCCGTATCTCCATCATGGAGGTTTGATGGCTCCCACATTCTCCCAATGCCCGCTGCAGGGACCATATTATGCTCTCCCTATGTGCGTTGATTATGTTCGCCTTTGCTTCTTCTGCCTCCTCTTCGGGGCTCTTCGCCGTGAATGCGCCACCTGCTGCCCATCGACCCAACGCGCCCAGGCCCTTCCTTGCGCGCTTCTTGATTGCCGTTGCATTTTCTGCAGCCTGCCGCACTTGCTCTGTTTCCTGAAGCCCCGTGATAGCATGGTTCAGCTCGCGGAGAAGCTGCTTTGCGGAGGCGTCTATGTCGTTTCTCTGGGCATCGGTGAGGTACTTTGCGTCCTTGTCCGCGATCCCAGTGTCCTTGGCGCGCACAATCTGTTTCCGCCGTGGAGGGTGTGCGGCCGAGAGATAGCTCTGTCGTATTGACCTCAGGTAGGTGTGCAGTTCTGCGATGTGTTTGCGCTGCGGTGGTCAGCTGGCTGGTCTGAGGCCGTGGAGCGCAACGTGGCCTACAATGCGATATGCTTCCTTTACGAATTCATCCAAGTCCTGTAGTCGAAACACATAGGGCTCGACTATGTGCGTGCCATCATGGGAAGCAAGAACCGTATTGAAGACGGGCGTTATGTCCATGGCCGCGTTCTGGAGTTGTGGATATTCGGAGGTGGCATTCACGGATGGTATGACGCGGGTTATGCACGGGCCGTTCCGCCTCTCTTTACTTTCACCCAATGCATCCCCGCTGTGTTTCCCAGTTCCCCCCCACAGTCGATTCGCCCCATCTCCTGACGAATGACCATGCGTGGATAATGAAGCCTCTTGTCGGCCCGCTGTCTCGCGAATGCTCTCGGAGTCAGTGTCCTTCGTCGGCTTCGTCGATACTAGATAGGATAACTATGCCAAACTGCTGACCAAGTCATGGATCCAGCAAAATCCTACGGAACATGACAGCCGATCACAGCCCCTTCGTCTTTGGTTTGCACACACAATACCCGGCAGCAAATAAGCCGTCAACCGATTGGCGGCAGCCTTCAAAACGATATCGGCGGACCTCGCCCAAAACCGGCTTCCGCCTATCTCCAACACCATGCTACCGACGTGGTGCACAAAACACCGCTCTTTCCCCCACCCATGTGGATATAGTAGACCTCCCAACATCTGGTCACAATCTCACAAACATCTCTTCGCCATGGGAGAAGTCTGTACTCGACACTTTCAATGAACATACAGGACGTGAAGAGCGAGGAAGCTGCGAAGGAGGGGACCGAAGCGACCCGAGGAGATCTTGCCCATTTAGCGAAGCCTTCACTGACACATCATGATGGGCAGAGAAAACAACCCCCATCATCGAAATCTGTTTCCGTCCACGACCACACCGAGCACAGCGACGAAGACCTGGAGGCTGTTACCACCATTCGAACCAACCAGTCGCCTTACTCCGTCTTCAGCGAAAGGAAGAAGCTTTTCATCGTGTCTATTGCAGCATGCGGAGGCTTCTTCTCGCCTTTATCTGCAAACATTTACTTTCCAGCCCTCACTACACTGGCACGTGAGTACAATGTGTCGAGCACACTCATGAATTTGACTGTCACGTCATACATGATCTTCTAGGGTCTGGCACCGACCATCTTCGGCGACCTGGCCGACATGGCGTAAGTGTGCCTTTTCTCCCAAAAGTCACATGGTCATGCACCAACATTCTGTCTGCCCCTTAGCAGGTTCAACCACGGAATCGTTACCGCTGTCAGTTCATGTACCATACTGATCTCTTCATTCATAGCGGACGGAGACCTGCTTACATCATTGGCTTCATCATCTACATTGGAGCAAATATCGGCCTGGCTACTCAGCACTCCTATGCCGCCCTCTTCGTCCTCAGATGTGTACAAAGCTCTGGCAGCAGTGCCACGATTGCGCTTGGGAACGGTGTCGTTGCAGACATTGCGACAAGTGCAGAGCGTGGCACTTGGATGGGTTACGTTACGAGTGTGGGTTTGCCCGACTCGAGCTCTCTGCCTGACGTTGACAGCAACAGGGCCCAATGATCGCCCCAGCTGTAGCACCTATTCTGGGAGGCTTGTTCGCAGAAACTCTCGGTTGGCGAGCCATTTTTTGGTTTCTCGTCATCATGTCAGGTGTCTACATGATACCCTTCTTCATTGCCTTTCCCGAAACTGGGCGTAACGTCGTCGGCAATGGGAGCATACTTCCACAAGGTTGGAACATGTCTTTGTTGGACTACCTGAAGCACTGGAATACTTCGACGACCAACAGTGCAGGCCTGACGCGAGCGACATTTCAAGAAGAGAAACGAGACAAGACACGAAAACGAAAGCTACGGTTCCCCAATCCACTCGGTACATTACATGTCATCAAGCAGAAAGATGCCGGTCTTTTGCTCTTCTACAATAGTCTGGTGTACACAGCCTTCTACGACGTCATCGCCTCAGCGCCGTATCTCTTCCAAGAAATCTATGGCTTCAACGAGTTGCAGGTCGGTCTTGCATTCATCCCATTCGGCGTCGGAGCTATGCTCGCACCCATTTCGTCCGGCAAACTCATGGATTTCAATTATCGTCGTCTTGCGCGCAAAGGCGGCTTCCCCATTGACAAGATGCGGGGTAACGATTTGAAATTTTTTCCTCTTGAGCAAGCAAGATTACAAGTAGCCGTGCCACAACTCGCAATTGGAACTGCTGCAGTCCTATGCTACGGTTGGATCCTTGAAGTAGAACCATCGCTCGCGGCTCCTCTTGTCATGCACTTTTTAGCCGGCCTTTGTCTAACGGGCGCTTTCAATTGCATGAGTGTCATGTTGGTGGACTATTACCCGCTTTCTCCCGCAACCGCCACAGCTGCCAACAACTTTGTTAGATGCCTCATGGGTGCGGGCGGAACAAGTATTATCAACATCATGATCGAGTCTATGGGTCGAGGATGGTGCTTCACATTCATTGCCGGGGTTGTTACTGCGTTGTCTCCTATCCTTTGGGTCTTGTTGAAATATGGTCCAAAGTGGAGAGAGGAGCGGAGAAGTTTGAATGCTCGATTCGAAATTTGATTCTGAATGGGCAAAAAACGGGAGTCGTCTACCTTTGCATACCGCTGGCCATGCTTAGCTCCACGATAATCAATTGCCCCTGCTTACCAGCTCATCGGGTTTTCCTGCAGCATTTGTTACACGACATCTGTGTTGTACAAACCGGCTGCATGCTGAGGGTCTCATCTGCGAATTGCAACCGTAACATGCAGAATGTTGTTGAGCAAAGCGTCGAACGAGCTTTTACCACGCATCACGCTATCGATTGCTCGACAGCCCAATCGCGATATTGATCGTCCAGTATATTCCCCAAAAGAGATGGTCTACCAAGCTTTTGCCTCCACTGCACCAGAGCTGCAGCCAAGTTTGCACGTGCAATCACGACTAAGTTATTTCTGGAACTGCTACGCTGCATGTATAACTATTGGCAAACTTAAATACATATACAATGTGCTAGCGTTCGCGTTTATACAGATTGTCTTACGAAACTTGTACCCTATTCCAACACCACATACACTGGCTTGTACAGAGAATGTGGCATACCATTGGCCATGTATTATGTATAGGGGCGAGCCATTTTAGTCAGCTGACCGGCGACTCCACGAGGCCAACCAATAACATTCACGGGTCACCTGATAGTCGAACAACACGGCTTTCTTTGCCTTTGAATGTCACCCTGTGGATAGGAGGTGAGGATTTAGGATTGTGTCCACATTTCAGGTCGACGGGGATTGGATTGGTTCTTCAATGTTGCAACACCAGCGCAGGCGTCAGTGTCTGCGATTGCGGCTGAGCGGGCTGTACCGAGATGTTCGAGAATGGATTCTGGATTGCTGGTAGTATTTAAGAGATGGCTTTTCTTTCCTCACCATCTCATTGCCAACCTTCAACCATCTCTCGACGACATACACGGATCCAATACACACCAAACCAGATCAAACCACAACCAATATCATGATTTGTCGCACGTTAACCGCACTCCTTCTCCCCACCCTCCTCCTCGCAGCGCCCATCACCGTGGAGCCCTGTGCCCCAACCGCCTACACGATCAACCAGTACACCTTCACGACCGACGCTGACTCGGGTAACCCGGCCGTCCAATTCTCCTTCACCCCTGCCTTCACCGATGCTTCCATCATCGTAGACGTGTCTCTCACCACACCCGGCGGTGCTACCTGCAACGCGACGGGCGAGACACTGGACGCATTCCCCATGGAGAGCGAGTGTTCCACCGGCCGGGCGAGCTTACTCTGGGATCTGAGGAACCGCGTGGACAAGGCGGAGATGCAGGTTGTTCATGGGTGGAAGTGTAACACGTGAGTATTTTTACGTCCTCTTCCTCTTTCGAGAGGGGTTTCAGAGAGTAGCGTAGCTGCTGGGAGAAGGGAAGTTGGAAGAGAGACGAAGAGAAGCTAACGGTGGCGATGCAGTCAAACGTGGCTTTCATCGACACCCGTCAAGATCGACCCGCTCGCCTGCAGCTCTGCGGCCGACGGCAGCACGACTTGCTCCTGCGAATCTCAGACGGTTGCTCCGCAGAACGTGCGACGGATTTGTTCGACGCCTACGTGCTCGTAAAGGGCCGCCGAGGCAGTGAATCTCGACACGACTCTACCCACTCTTCGGCGGTTCTCGTCCGGGAGCAAAGGAAGACTGAAAAGGGCTGGTGCTTGCTTTCCAGCTCAAAAAGTGTTTTTGTTTTTGTTTTTACTGGATCGATTTTGGTTTGTTGTCTGCGGGGCTGGAATGCATGCATGCATCGTCCTCGATATCAAAAGTTGTGTATTCTGCGCATTCTGTACTGGAGGCAAATTCGGCGACTTGTATATTTTACGGTTAGGCCTGGCTGATTGTATGATGGATGGTGCTGGTAATACGATGATGAGTTCGTGTGTAATCTTCCCCGCACGTCTCTGCTTGAACTGAATTACAACGTCATAGACAGTCTGCAGGGGTAGACCGCTGATCGTATGGATATAACAGGTACTGTGCTGGAAAGATGGGAGATCAAAACAAAGAGAACACAGTCGCGCGTGTATAGGACAATTAATTCCGATACATAATTTTGCTGTTTACGCATTCGACAATCCCCTCCCTATGTAGATTATGTAGGTAGACGTGCAAATCTCGGAGGCTTTCATTTGATATTACTACCTGCGCATTTCTACTCACTACAGACACAAGAAAGTCGATGAAAAGGGCATTATGGTGTACTCTTCGGGCGGATCAATAGTACATTTCCCATCTATCGTCTTCGTGCGTGCTACTGCTATGCACGCCTAGAAAGTTTCGTCGGTTGACGATCTACGTATCGAATCCGTGGAGGGCCTACCCTTGGCTGTGGTATGAACTTGGCATTGCAGGTTGAAGAAGGTACCGTTCGCGGCGGGGTATCCTTCCTCATCTCAGCGACGGAGCTCCCTGTGTCTTTGCAGGACATCATTGGCCAGCTCCGCCAGAGCCGGCGAAGTACTGGTGTTCTGGATCCCAGTCCCTATTCCATGCTGGAAAAGCCGAGGAGCTGCGAGCCAGCGTATGAATGGAACATGGGCTTTGAAGGCTGCATCGTGTCTTGGCTGAAGCGAGACTTATTCGGTCGTGCCTGAACATGGAGCCGAAGCCAAGAGCTTCGCACAGACCGGGGAAGGGGGAGAGTGGATATGTTTCGACCTAGCGGCGCAAGAGTATTGTAGGAACGATGTTGGTATTGCAGGACGGTGTAGATGGTGTTGGGTTGTATTGGCATGCGCAGAGAGAGACGTAGATTGCCATGGCGTGGACTGCCGAGCTGCAGAACAGTCCATGAGCAGAGGCGGAGGGTTCCCGTCGCAGCTTCCTCGAGCTTCCTTGAAACGGCAGTTGCATTATGTGCGACTGCCTTCAGCCTTGTGTCATCCGCCCCTACCGTTCTTGTGCTACCTCGAGGCATCCTCCGCCATCGCCTCTGCCAGCCACCCCGCCTCCTGCACCATGACCTCCTCGCTCCTCGGCGTCCGATTCTCATCGGCGTCTACAGCCGGGAACTTGGCCCTCCTCTCGTCCCCGTCCGCCTCCTTGTTTTTGCTCTCTCTCAGCTGGCGTGCCAAGTCTCCGTCTTCGCCCTCCAGCCTCTGGTAGATCTCGTCCTTCTCGGGCAGATCGTCCCTCTTCCGGGGTATGATGTGGGCGTGGACGTGTGGTACACTCTGCCCGGCGTCTCGGCCGTCTTGGATTGCAATGTTCAAGGCGGAGGCATCGTAGACACGTTCGATGGTGCGCGAGACGCGCTGCACGGTGAGGAAGAGGTCCTGGACCTCCGCCGGGCTCAGGTCGTTAAAGCGTGGGACGATTCGGCGTGGAGACACCAGGACGTGGCCCGGTAGCAGTGGTTTGAGGTTCACCAGAGCAAACGACAAGGGCGTAACATGGAAGACCTGCCCCGGAGTCAACGGTACGCATCCCCCGCCAGAAGTTGGGATGCTGCATAGGCACGAACCTGGCCGGTTACCACAAAGGCGCCGAATCTGATGACCTCCTTTGTGAGCGGCGGCATGCTTGGCGGCCCTTCGTCGTCCACTGTACAGGCGCGGGAGGAGGCGTGATGCCAAGCTGATTCAAGACTCGGTGATCGATGCGACGGACGTCGGCAGCTTCGGCTTCCCTGGCCGCTCCTCCAATCCCTGTATCGCCCACGGTATCCCACAGGTACTGTGGTCGTGTACAAGAGATAACTACGGTACCTGCCTTGTGCACTGCTACAGGTGGCGAGCAGAATGTAGGGACGGATGGGGTAGGCTAGGCGAGACGTCAGCTGAGCACCTGGGACCCTTCCTATGTCCGCAAGCGATTCCAACGCGTGCGCCGTTGCTGCAAATTTATTCGCGTGCTCACTTCCCCAGCCCCAGTCCCACGCCGACCATGTAAGAGGACCAGGTAAGAGGAGGCCAGCCACAGTTGCGCAATCACTGCCAAAGAGACGGACCTTGACTATCAGATGCCGCGCCATGCCGTGGCCACTCATGATGTTATCTATCCTATCACTATAAATCACCGGCGCCCGTGGCCATTTCACATCCACCCACGCCCCTTCACAGCACCACTCACCCACATTCCTCTCTGACCATCCCATATTGGCTCATTGGGCTGTGGATCCTGACCTGCTTTATCCCTTTCTTCCACAAGACGCCGAGAACGCTGTGAGACGTGCTTGGCTACTGAATCGCGCACCAACTACCCACAAGCTTCAAACCCGTTTCTCCACCGCCTCCAGAATAAAACTCCCACAGAAACGCAGACACGGTCGCATCACAGACGCCCACGGACCTCGCCCGCCGCGACTGCAACCGCCCGCATCTTGGCTCTATCCTGTGACAATCCCCCACCACTCCATTACAGCCTCACTGCGGAGCCTGTTATCTGCGCGACAACGTCGGACAAATCGTTTCATCCTCTTCTAGATTGCTCTATAAGACCGACGCGGTCCCTTTGGAGAAGCGGCTTCCCAACCAAACACTCCTGTATCTTCCCCGCGCCGACATCTCCCCGGACCTCTTTATCAAGGCATCTCCCCCTCGGCCTTCATCCTTCATTCCTCAATCATCCCCAACCGCACCCTCTGCGACTCATCGGTATCAAACCCGTCGACTCTCACCTGGGGCACACCTCTTTCTTCCCCGTAGACGTGCAATCTCCGAGACCGGCCCCGCATCAGCAAGCCGACCTTCCACACCATCTCCCAGAATGGACATCACACAAACCTCGCGCGCATACTTCGCCATGCCCTCCCCCACCCCCGAGGAGAAGATCTCTCTCGCCGCGTCGAGCACCGTCTACACGTATCACTGCCTGTGCACGCACCTTCTCCTCGCCACGACGACGCCACTCCCCTCGCTCCCGACCCGCCAACATACCATTGACAAGGCGCACATGATGACCCTTCCCCCTCCACCGGCGGCTTCCAACAAAGGCCGTGCGTCCCAAATGCCGCCAAACGACCACTACGGACTGCTGCTTTCAACGCGACTTGACGGAATCCCCGAGATGGTCACCAGCGACCAAGGATTCGAGAAGCGGTACCTCCAGCGATGTGGGCGATGCTCGCTTGTCGTTGGATACCAGCTCGACTGGCAGCAGTTCGCCGCCGATCGGAGCGGCAGGCGCGAGGATGTCGTGTACCTGCTGCCCGGCGGCTTTGTCACCACGGCTGAGATGATCATGGGCAAGGCACCGTCCCAAGGCAGCATCGGCATCGTCGGCGTGTCTGAAGTCAAGGTTTGACCTCTCAACTCGCGACTCCCAACGCGGTATCCGGCGTTGGGAAGGGGTTTCCTTTTCTTGGCTGCCTTTTTACGACTCTCATCCACGGCCACTTGTACAACCGCAGGCGTTTTCGGTTTTCAGCGGTACCGGTGTTTCTTTTCCTTCATTACCCTGTCATGGTCTGTGACACTGCGGGTTGCACCCTCGGTTCTTTTTTTGCCATCTTTTACGTTGATTCAAGATACCCCATTTCAGCGGACGCGTAGGGCTTCTCATGCTACCTAGAAGAGCGCCCACACTTCAGATAGATGTGCGTTTGCGGAATGGAACCAAAAATACGACTTCATTCACAAGATTTATTTTATTCATCATGTTGCTACGCTGCCTGCTCTCTCTGGTTGCGAGTGCTGCTACGCCTGCCTGGTGATGGGTGTGACGAACTCCGAACCAGAATGTACATTTTCCAACGCCGGTGCCTTCATGCTGTATCCCCGTGGTGTGTGTCGTACAAGCGTGTGTGAAATCATGGGAATCGGATGAAGAAGAGAGAAGAAGGGAAGAAGGGAAGGGAGGGGAAGAGAGAACCAGTCCATCAGCCCAACTAGTTTTCCGCAATCGTCTTGACGAATTCTGTTCCCAAAAGTTAGCATATCCCCGAACACTCCTGATCGATATGGGAGATGGAGAGAGAGAGAGAAGGATACACACCCCTGTAATCCACCTCATTGTTCCCTGTATCAATGGTACTCTTGAATAACTCCTCCACCTCCTCCTCGCTCATCTTCTCCCCCAAATTCGTCAATATATACTTGATCTGGCCCTTGCCGACGAAGCCCGAGCGGTCCTTGTCGAAGACCTGGAAACCGCGGATGTATTCTTCGATGTCGAAGGGTTCGCGGAAGCCGCCGGGGCGGTTGAGGATCTTGGAGAAGGTTTCGAAGTCGACTGGACGGGTGGGTGAGCGTCAGCTGAGGCCTTCTTTCAATTCTTTTTTTTGGGGGGGGGGGGACGGGGCGTCTTTTTCATGTGTGTTTGTCCAGGCGGGAGATGGATGGGACGTACAGTCTGCGCCCAGACCGCGCTCCAGCTCGCCGATCTCAGCGAGCGTGGGGTTCTGGCCGCATGCGCGCAACAGGTCGCCCAGGGCGGGGCGGTCGACTCGGCCGTTGCCGCGCTTGTCGAAGAGCTGGAAGGCTTCGCGGTAGTTGGTTGAGGCCTGGTTGTTACGGTTATCCATTGCGGGTCTTGCCTCGTTGTGCGGCGGTGGGATGGCTGTGGGATGTGGGAGGTGGCGGGCGGAGGGTGCGAAGCGATCAGAAGGAGAGGCGAGCGTAGGTCGGGTTTGCACTGCAGCACAAAGGACTTGTTTGTGTCGACTCGTTGCTGTCTGCAAGGACGTTCGCTCTGTCCCCTTCACACCCGCAGCGCCGGCACGGCCCCTCCATCCCTTCTGATTTGCTCAGCCGCTCTGCAGGGTCTTGCTCACCATTTTGATTGTCGCTTGCACGAACTCTGGAAATGCTCAGAGGGCGGGGAAAGGGCTGGTAGAAAGAGGGAGAGAGAGAACGAGGCGTGGATGTCGTTGGGTCGGAAAGTTCGTCAACGGGGAGAGACGGCCGAGGGCGGGCGGTTTTGTCTGTTTGATAAAGGGCTGAGCGGGGACCAGGGGGTGCGTCGAGCGTGTGTGTTTGGGTTGCTGGGGTGATGGCGATGCTTGCCGTTGTTAGTGCGCGCCGCGGGTGACGACCTTGGATGGGCTTTTGTGACGGGTGTGGACAGCTGGAGGGTGGGAGTGAGCCTGTCGTTGCTTTCCTTTGCGCTATTCTGGATGTGTCAAGTTTCAGAGCGCCGAGGTCGCGATACTTTCTGCGTCTTCGATATGGCGGTGAGCGGCGCCGCGTTAGCTCACAAGCCCACCATCATCGCTTCTTGATGGCAACTTTTTTGAATTTTCTACAATATCCACTCGAACTATGGATACACTGATTATTACCCATAACAGACCTGCATCTATCTTGAACGCTTTTTCAAATCCCCCCCCCCCAGAACAAATGAATATAATTTATGAGTTGGTGGGTGCTGTTGGCTTGCTGATGTCGAATGTCAGTACCAAAGACCCAGACTGTTTCGGCAGGCTGATGATGAGAAACGACCTACCTTGCGATAGCCAAAGTAACCAACGTACTAGGCACATTCACAGTGCTCGTGAAAGCCGCCAAGTCGCTCTCCGTGGCCGTAGGCGTTGGAGCCTGCGACGTCGAACTCGTTCCTATCATCTTGGTCAGACTTCTGTCTTACGTACTTGAATTTCACCAACAAGAGTGTACATACCGTTTGTGGGACACCACTGCTCCGCAAAAGAATCCACAACTTCGAATTTGTCCTTCTGACACCTCGATTTCGAGCACGAACGGAATGCCTCCGCCATCCCGAATGAACAGATGCACTCAACACGGCTCTCGCAGTGGTGCAAGCCATCCGCGACGCCCATACATTCTGCGAAACAGGATTGCTGCGAAAGGAACATCAACGTCTGTCTTTTGTGGGGCGAAGAAAAGAAGCTGGTGACGGGCAATGGAGAGATCGCACCTGGCACGAGGAAAGGTCACTGAAGTTCTGGGCCACAGCAGTGCAGCTTGCGAGCATAAGGATGATGGAGGGGAGAGCGAGGATGGGGTGGAACCGTGTGCGGGCCATGGCTGGCTTGGCTTATTGTTCCGCGTTATTGACGTTTACTATTGTCAGGTTGGCTGTTCTGCGGAGAAGAAAGTAATATATCCTATGCGCAGGAGCAAAGTGAAAGGAAGTTGGGAAGGTGAACCAAGGACAGCAAGTGAGGCACATCACAGGTTTATATCGAGGAAGGTGCACTGCTCTCACAGGAAGCGCTCTCGCGCTCGTGGAAGGAGCACTGCTATCTTCGAAAAATTCCTCTAGCCAACGTCCTGTCCCGCCTGCTTGCCATACCGTATCCCGTTTCTAGGGTCCGTCCCGTGTAACGGGTGGCGCCGGCATGTTGGCCCAACGTTTTTGAGGGAAAAAACCGAATACGATAGTTTTCTCCTGTTCAGGAAACTGGCGGCGGATGCCACATAGATGATGCCGAAGACGTGATTCGCAAGTGTACGATTCAACGACTATTGACAATAGCTCCAGCTGGTAGAGGCAGAAATTAAGGCAAGTCATGACATGTGGCGCTCCTGTAAGCTGATCTCACACCACTCACGCACTGCGGAATGCCTCCGTAGAACATCACTTCAATTGGACCTAGTCAATGGTATCTTCCCAACACTCCTCCATGCACAGACCAGGATGCTGGAGGCGTCGGTGGATTTTTGTATGGTATGACCACGCACGCCACATTGCCAGGCTTACGAAGGACGCTCGCGGGCCGTGTCTCGTTGGACGGGTACCTGCACCAGTTTCGATAGTGGCAAGGGAACACACCGGCTGACGGTGTGAAAAGTCTGTTCTTCCCAAGGCAGTGGTTCTCCCGAGATTTATCGATCCTTTACCGTGATGGTAACATGGTGCTGACACCCTGATGCTCACTGTTGGGATTGCTCAGATATCTCGTATACGTGCACAGACGGTGGTGCCTCCAGCTCCTTCACCAATTTTCCATCGGTGTCAGCTCGAAGATTGACACTGAGCGAGGAGACGAAACCTTTTCTTCTTCGCTGTCTGGCTTTGTACCTTTTTGTTTCCCAAATATACAAGCGGAAATAGTAGAAAATGCGATGAGGAAGACAAAAGATTACACTAGAGTGATCTAGGTATGGAAGACGAATCAAAGCTTGTAGAAAATAGGTAGCAAGATGGAATATATCATACGCTATAAATCCAGCCTCTGTGAACCACTATAAATCAAGGTAGAACTGCTGCGCCACAGTTGTGAGCCGACCGGGTAGGTATTATCTCATCATTGCTTGTCAGGCAGCTCGGCTCTGCCGATGGTCGCGTCTGTTGGCGATTCCGACTCATATGCTTGTATCTCCACTGTGTTCATCCCCGGAAACTGCGTATGATGAAAATAAACTGGCTTCTGGATCACATCCATCTGAAGCGTTTCTACGTTGGATTATATCTGTTACATGACAGTCCTTTTAAGGTTTTCTCCTTGTTAGTGACCTCGTATATACCCCGGTCTCCCTTGAACTTAACTTACGAACATGCGCTATCAGCAGCGTACAGCAGCTAGACGATAAGATAAGGTGAGCTATGAGCATCTGTGATCACTTGCTGGCTTTCAAGTGCTATCGGATATTTTCCCACCGGTTAGGAACCCCTGTACTGGTCAAATCATAATGGTTCGCTGTTATCCAAGTGCCGTTGCAATATGTCCTCTCATATACCGTCCAATCAAGGCTTCATCTCCTCTATTATTCCGAAGCACCTGCTGCTTTTCCACCACTCCCATCAATATCGTATCAAATGCTCCCGGGGGTTTGAACACAGGATGTTGCTTTATACTTGCTTCAAGGTAGGCGGATTTCAGTTCTTGGGTCACTCGGTCTTTCTCTCCCTCAAGTTACGATTAAGTCATCAAAATGCTTCTTTCCACTCTTGCCGCTCTTCTCGGCAGTAATGTCCTCCTTGCATCCGCGCTCCCACCACCAACCAGGCGGCAAGCCACCGCACCCGCTCAATACACAGCCAACGCCGCCATAGGTAATGGCTCAGGAACCTACAAAGATAGTGCCCACTTTCGCGTCTATGGCGCCTCTTCGACGACGGCCGACCAAACCCTCAAAGTCATGGAAGCAGCGCACCAATGTTTCGTGACGGAACTTGGCTGGCGAACTCCCGGACTGAGCTACAAGACTGGAGGCGTCGGCAAAGAAGTAGGGCCCTGGTATAAGATGAATATATACCAGGTGGCGGATGGTAGTTTGCCTGGAGCGGCGGCGCAGACATGGACGGATGCGAATGCGGGACTCGCATTCTTGAAAGTGGTGGACAAGTATATGACTACGCCCGGGGTCATTGTTCATGAGTTTGGGCACGCGATGCATTACAGTGAGAAGAACTGGATCGACCAGACAAGAACAGGAGCTTGGTGGGAAACCATCGCAAACTTCATCGCGGACGTATACTTTGCTACACCAGCATGTGACGCCGCACGCTCTGCCGCCGGTCTTTCCGGAGGCGATTCGGTCATCGAGCCTAAGAAAGTGATCGGGGATAGCTTCCAAGTCATCGTGGATGGTACGAGCGGTACCGGAAACTACTATCAAGCATTCCCGCTCTTGTCGTACATCACGAACAATCCCGACAATTACGGCGGTCTAGGCAAAACGGTCGTGTTGGACATGATCCGAAAATACAAGCTCAACAGTGATGAAACGCCACTGCATTCTCTCGAGCGTCTACTTAGTGGCGTTACAATTCAGAAGGTTATCGGCAGATACTGGGCACGCATGGCATACGTCGATATCAACCATCCCAAAGCCCAAACTATATTTAACAACCAGCGTGAATCGATCAACTACGCCAACCTTGACTCGAATGGCAACGGGAAGTATACCGTGAGGGCGGCGAGGGCACCGCGATATATGGGTGCCAATATAACGCCTTTGAAAGCGACGGGGACGGCAGTAAGTGTCGCGATTACGGTCAGTGGCGGAGGTAGCTATACCGCGACATTAGTGGTAAACGGGAGCAGTGGGACGAGATATGTCGACTTTGCGAACGGCAGTGCCAGTGTGACCTTGGCAAACGGAGAGGAAGTCAGCCTTGTAGTCGCGAACACGCCGGCGCTTGTACAATACGATGCATTCAGTATTCCCGCCGACTTGAACAAGGGGTTGAGTTACTCAGTGCAAACCACTGGAGCGACGGTGTTAGGTATGGTATAAAGAGTTAGATTCGTGTAGCTAAGGAATCGGACAATTTTGCAGACGCATCTCGCTTGCTCGCTTCCTGTCTAGCGCAAGCTTCTTCATATCCACCCTCTAGATACTATGGCTACAAACTAATTACCGGCATATTGAAACGCAGGATGGAATTTCATTCGTCTGCTTGCTCGAAACCATTCGCTTTACAGCCTCTTGTTAACGCTGATGGAATATGCTAAGATTAGACATACGTAAATAAACCAATTAGATAGCTAAGACGAAAGTATTTATCTAAAGATATATCGTATTCTTTTTAGATTCTTTTCGGATGTACACTAAAGAGGCTAGCTAGCTGTATGAGTTGCCGTCCCAGCATGTCCTGTTGGCGTTGATAAGATGCGGTATGTACTTATTAGCAGAAGGAGCTTAAGAGCGCATAGATGGAGGATCACAGCCACCAACTCGGGATCTGCTAAATCGAAGAATGACCTTTCCAAGCAAGCATTAGCAGACCTATACTTTCTCACTACAACGCCTTGGAAATCATCTTAGCACCCTATAGCGTGCAAAGATGCTCACAGATTCAAGAACAATGACGTTTATTCCCTACGGAAACGATGCGAAGAAGTCAAGCTAACCTTTTTACTCCCTGCACGTCCGATCATCTCACTGACTAGCGCTACAGAGATGCACAACCCCCCGCACCCAACGCAGGACCATAATCTCCTATAGAAACACAAGGAGCTAAAAAAAAAAACAGGGATCAAAGATGGCATGGCCTAGGACTTTTTAGGAGGTTATCGTTATAGGACAATCCAATATAAGAGCGACAATGGACGGCCACTGGAGATCGTCATTTTCTTCAGTCCTTCTTTTGTTCAATTCTCCACGTATATTATCAAATTCCTTCCAACTTCTCTTTAGTTATTCCCAATTCTTTCGATTCTTCTCTGCGTCAATAGATGATGTCTTCTCTCATTAAATACCTGGCTTTGGGCCTCGCCACCGCGTCGGCAGTCAGGGCAGCTCCCGCCGTTGTCAAAGAGCGAGGTATGCTCTCAGAATCCCCCAGACTGCTACATGGTGGACACAGATTGATACTGCGGTTTAGAAACCGGTACAGCTATTACCCAGGACCTGTACGACCGCTTTGTTCTCTACGCGCAATTCGCCGCCGCCACTTTCTGCGACCACAACACCAATTCGACCGGCGACAAGATAACCTGCGAAACGGGCAACTGCCCGCTCGTCGAATCCTCTGACACAAAAACCGTTCTCGAGTTCTCCGACGGTGGAATTACAGACGCGACTGGCTATGTAGCGACAGACGCGACCCGCAAGCTGATCGTCGTTGCGTTCCGTGGCTCCATTTCCACGAACAACTGGTTGGCAGATGCCGTTGTTCTGCCTGTCAGTGTTGATTTGTGTGATGGATGCAAAGCTTTCTCTGGCGCATGGGCGTTTTATGCAGAGCAGAGGAAGGCAATTGTTGCAGCCGTCACAGCAGCGAAGAAGGCGAATCCGGGTTACAGGCTCATCATTACGGGGCACAGTATCGGCGCTGGTATCACTGGGTTCGCAGCTGCCGAGTTCCGCAAGTTGGGTTACGGCACAGACGTGGTAAGTCCAGCTATGCAAAAGGCCTGGATTGGATGAAACAAAAGACCAACTGGAGATATAGTACGCGTACGGTCCTCCGCGAGTCGCAAACACGGAGCTGGCCAACTACCTCAACACGCACCTTCCCGATGGCTCCTTGAACCACATGATCAATCATGCTGATTTCTTCTTCAACTTGCCTCCGGGCTACTCTAATGTGTACCCCGAGTACTACATCGACACCCCCGGCAAGCAGGACGAGGTCAAGATTACCGATATTAAGAAGTATGATAATGGAAGCGGCCACTTGGACATTCTGCCTGATAACCTTGTGGGTCACGTCCACTACTTCCAGACGATCAGGCAGTGCCAGCCTGGAATTCCGTTTTAAAAGCGCGAATAGAAATGCTTGGTATTTTCGGGATTACTTGTAAGTATGTGGGGTTTTGTATATAGTGAAAATCAATACAGTGATTTGGATATTGACGTAAATTTGCAATCCTCAAAGTATTTAAACATGTTAATTGATCAGGAAGATGCCAGTGGCGCCTACGAGGTTAACCTCAAATCAAATCAGTCTTGTAGAAATACAGCATATATATCGGTAAATTCAACTGTCCAATCAAAGCCGATAGTAAAATTGATAGGACGAATCAGAATGTCGGTCATAGTACAATATGCAACTGCGAATCGAGAGATCGCAACGCACAAATAGATGACGCTTTTATTCTTGGCAACCGTTATGAATGGGTCCAGGGAATAGGAACGTCGCCTGGATCCTGTTACTTATGCCGTCGACGTTTGCTATTGAAAGGAAAGGGAGAAGAGAAAAGAAAAGAAAAGAAAAGATAATCATGCTATCAATGTTGGAGCCTAACATGGTTCTGGCATGGAAGGAGCTCAGAGTAGGCCACAGTGGTTGCCGAGAAATGACATCTGAGTAATCTGTGCATCAACCGTGCCTCGAGTCATACGTTCAGGCCTCGAGACCCACGCCTGGAACTTCAAGTAGTTCCTCGTGAGACGATCCAGTAACACCATCTCTATCTCCCCACTAGCCGGTGGTGTGAGGTCGTGACGCATCTCATATGTCGGGTGGTGCTTAGCAAAGGCAGCGCTGAAGCGAGTTGATATGCTCTGGAGGGAGATGATCTTCTCGGCGATGTCCTCCCAGAAGTCGAAGAGCGAGAGAATTGCAGTGTGACAGGCGGCGGCATCCGTGACGTTGATGGACAGATGACCAGGAAGGTTACAAACGCGGCAGACGTTGGCGTGTGGACGTGCAAGTACAAGATAGTTCGTGCTGTTGTCAGTTTTCATGAGAAGAGCAGAATTGAAGGAGGAGTAGTCGTGCGTACATAAGAAGGGCCACGAGCAGTAAGAGATAGAAAGTGGGAAGGGTCAAAGCCTTCGGAAGTTGAACCCAAGTAAGGAAAAAAAGAGCAGCCGCACGCCTTCCAAAATTGAGGAAGGCCCGTTGGGCGCTCACTTACGCTGGTGTCTTTCACTTGCAAGCTCATTCAAACACTTCAGCATACGCGTCATCTCCTCGTCTATATCCCAGTGCGGAGCTGCTGAATACCGTGATAATTAGTTCACCTCTACTGTCTGTCGTTTTGGTCTTTCTCATCCCGAAATTCATTCCATTACTGCAACCATGGACGTCGCCGTGGTTGGTGTTGCATGCTTGACCTATCTCGAGTTTCCCATGCATCATTCGAGTGGGCGCAGATGTAAGCCTGCCTCCTACTCCAAGAACGTCTCGGCCTTGCTATCGCTGTGCAGTAATCTATAGCTGCCCAGATATCACCGGTCCATGACGTTGGTCTAAATGGTCGTAATCAAGCTCGAACTCTCTCTGTATTATAATTAGCCTGTCTTCATTTACGTAAGAGCGGCATTCGACGTACCCTCTCCCTCCTCCAATTCGTCACATCGAAGAACAAGTACCATCCACGCTCTACCTTCGCCGAGATCCGAATGGGCGCTGGTAGGTCGGGATCCTTCATCATCCATTGCTGCAGCTTGATATGCCACCTCCAGTCGCGGTTGTACAACTCACTCGCGGCCACTTCCTGCATGATATCCCGCGGGAATTGATAGAAAATCGCAAGCAGGGTTTCTGCGGAGAAGCTGGTCACCTTGGTATGTAGAGGTGGTACATTGGTGACTGTGTAGGCCACAGGAAGCTTAAAGTCTGGTGGTATCACCGGCTTGGCGTTGGTATCCACGAAAGGCGAGCCAAACGTGGGATGAAGGGGCGAGTTGCTAAGACGTTAGTACATAGTGGCGGCATTCGCGGCATGCACTTACTCTGGGCGGCTTAGATCAAGTCCTAGCACTGTGAGGTCTTGGCCAACAGCAAGTGCAGAGTAATCGGGGCTTTCAAGTGGTATCATAGAGAGAAGTCCTGGTAGACCATACCGTTCCGTCTCCGTCATATCTGCAAGTTTCTTGGGTTGTTGTGGTATCTGATGCGCGTTTGGCGAGCCTGTGTTGTCGGCGCCAAAGCTTGGCTCGAATTGATTCTGCTGTGGCCGCTGTCCAACGGGCGGGATGTTGGACGCCGCGGAGCCCATGAACGACATATTCGACAGATTGCCAAGGTTCTGGCCAACGCGTTGGTTTCCCTAGCGGGGACTTTAGCATAGGCGTAGGACAGGTGGATTGGAGACGTACGTCTTGTAGGCCTACTGGCGTGTTCCGCAAGTTCTCAAACGGTGTTCGTGACGCTACGCGTTAAGTAAGCAGAGATCCGCGCGCGTCACCTAGGAAACATACCACTGCCCCGCAGTCCGGAATTCAAGGCACGTTCTTGCTGACCTTCTGTAGGACTTGACAGGCCGTTGCGCGTCTGACCAAGCCCCGGGAAAGCGGCTGTATTGTTGCTCGCTCCATACGCCGCAGCATTCTGAATCATCCCTGTTCTCCGATCGGGTCCGACGTCTGCGCCCCCTCCCCCCAGTGGTGGAAACTCATCGATATTGCCGGTCTGGGGTTGAGCTCCACCAGAAAGTTGACCCACACCCGATTGTCCTCCGAACCGGTAGTCATCGCCTCCTGTCGAGAAGGGGCCTGGAACCGAACCATTTCCTTCGTCGTGTCCCTGATTCTGCATCTGCGGATTCGCAGATTGCCCGCCTTGACCTTGCTGTGCACCTTGTCCCTGCGGTCGTTGTATCGTCGAGTGCTGCGTTGTTCGTAATGACGGATTCGAGGACCACATCTGCTGCGATGAAGTGTTTTGCTGCGATTGGGGTGCGCCAGATAACGAGGGGAACTCTCTGTCATTGTATATGTTTAGCTTGGGTGCTTCTTTTGCGGTGCCGACTTTGATTCTGAGCCCAGTCCGAGCTCTGCCTCTACGCCTGGCTCTCCTGTTCCTGCGTGCCGGCATGATGTATATTGGAGGGAAGATCATACTCAAGATTCAAGGAGGTATGGGACTGCGAGCCTCCTATTGTCTGTGCGAAGCTTGATAGACCGCCGCCGTTTGCTCGTGTTTGTGCATTCGGCAACCCTGGCGCTCCACCCATGGGCCCCCCAAAACCCCATTGAGAGCTATTGCCTATATGCCGCATCATCAGCCAGATTTACGACTGCCAGCATCATGTCTAACCCACCCAGCTTGCCATTTTGTAATCTATTCCCACCGAGCGGGCCGCCGCGAGCGTTGTTCTGTTGATTTTGAAACATATTTGAGGGTATGTTGCGTAGTGTCTGACCAGCAGGTCCTGTAAAATACGTGTCAGCGTCTTCGCTGAGCTGGAGAGGCGCGCGAAATCGAATGTTGAAAGATTGACGATGAATAGCGGGGGTGAGAGTGGGAGCCAAACGAGGGCGCACGAGGAAGTGTTAGGTGGAACAATTCCGCGTAAATCGATCCGCGCAGAGAGGCAGTCGCAAAGTGTTCAGTGAACGTGAATTGGGAAGTTGGCCTTGGTCAAGTTTGGTTGGACGAAACGACGAGGCTGGTAGCTTAGAGGGCAAGAAAGGGCAACAGACCTGGTCGGTTCATAGCGCGCGGTGTGAAGTCCACAGCCAGGAGAAGGCGATAATCGCAGCACGAATTGTAGAGTGAGGAGACGTATATGGTGTTGCGCTTTTGGCCAACGTCGTTCACGCTCCGCGCCAGGTGCCAAGTGCGTGCACGGACCATGATCTACTAACTCTCCACCATAACTTGAGCCTCATCGATGTGGTAATCGGTTAGTAATGGGACTCTGTAGCGTTGAAGACGTACTGTTGCGTGATACGTTCACCGGGGTGTTGGGCCCATGGGAAGCCCGCTCTTCCTCCGGAGCTTTGACGGGGTGAATACAACATCTCCTGTCTCCTCCTTACGTCTGATCGAATTCGCAGCGAACACGGTGAAGTACCATTTGGCTTTCCCGCCATGCAGTAGTGAATTATTCCCACTTTCCCTCTGAGAGATTCACTTAATTATTAGACGTATCAACGTTTCTGAGCACCGAAAACTGGAGACTTGATCGCCACGTGATTTGAAGAGGTAGGCGTACTTTCCAACGCAGATATGTGCATGAGTAGGGACTAGCACTTTGGTGCCCTTGGAAGAAATGCCTCTTCACGGAAATTCAAGTCCAGCAAAATGTAGCAGCTTTCGCTTTGTTGAGATCACGTGGTAGCTAGGTCCCCTCAACCGGGGCTGCCAAACTACCCCACAATTGAAACGACCTCTCCTACTCTTCATATCCTCTTTCGGAAACGCACTTCAACATAGCTTAAGCCTGAATTCGACATCACCCCGCGCTGCATTATTCACTTCGACTCATCGTGAGCGCTTGACGCATGTAGTATAAAACAAGCATGAATATATGCAAGGCCTCCCAGACGGCGTCGCTCTGTGCATGACGCTTGGCTCTATTTGTCATAGCTCCAAATGACTCATTCTGAGCACTCATGTCGGAAGCTTGGCGTTGGACGTAGCGCCGGGCTCCCAGAATGAGGACGGGGTTGCGGATGTGGGAGGAGGGTAAGGATGGAGTGTAGGCAGAGGTAGTAGATCAAGCTTGTCGAAGAGATAATCTTTGTTATAGATGATGCTGGAAATAGAGAACCCGTAGAGGGTGGCTCTGATATCTTGTAGTGTTGCTTGTTTCGGTGACATCGATATAATTGGCCAATTGTGAATGAAGACACTGTATAACGACATACAAATCGACTCATCATGATGCGAAGTGATTGAGACTCCAAGGTGGGCAGCTATAAAAACCTGTGAAGATACAGATAGTTGAATAGATCCATTAGCATTGGAAAGCGCATGCATATTTCTGTAGATACTCTGCAGACAATGAGAAGCCCATAGACGTGAGTAGCCCACTACTGTCCATCCGAAACCACACGCCATTGAGATTAAAGCTATTTTGCCGAAATGACGCTGTTCAACATGAACCAGCAGTGATCGAGTTTCCGACATCGACTGAGAAATGGCCCTGCATACGAGCTTTGCACAAAGGGAAAGGAGAAAGAACCAAGCTGACATCCCCACAACAGAAATCACTTTTGAGCGCGAAGCAGAGCGCGCAGCGTTTCGACTTCGCCCTCGAGTCGGGCGCATCGGACCTTTAGATCGTCTCGTTCGGATTGGGATTCCTTGAGCTGTGTCTCGAGACTACTCATCTGGTCGACGCGCTTTTGTCGGTAACGGCGAGCGGCCATGGTGTTGGCTTTTCGCTTTTCGATGCGAGTGGGGTTGGCAAGGGGAGAGGTTTTTGACAATTTAGTGGCTGAAGACATCTCCGGGGATTGAGATTGCTGGCTGTGGAAGCTTGTCGAAGACGAGCCAGAGTTAGAGAAGCCTGTAGATAGTGTTAGAGTAGACTCAACCAAAGGAGTAGAGGAAAGGATAGTTGGTACCTTTTGCCATGGTTTGTGACATATTTGAGTCATAGTATGTTCCGGGGAGAGAGGGCATTGTTATAACGTCCAGGCCGGAGGAGGAAACCAACGGATATGTCGACAAGTCATCGCAGGAAAAGGGAAAAATATCGGCCGGTTGTGAAGAGAAGGGGGTCCAATCAGTCGTGTCGCAGAAAGGTAGAGTACCAGAACTGAAGCCCGCAGATACCTCTACGTCAAGGAGCTGTACGCCGCCAGACAAGGAGGGCAGCGGAGGAGAAGCAGAGGAAGGCAGAGAAGTAGAATCGATAGAAGAAAGTCCAAGTCCAAGTCCAAAAGAGTCACAAGAAGGATAGGATAGCGCCTGTTCCCAACTAGCAGTCTCCTCCGACCCATGGGGGCCTGGGGGGGAAGCCGCGTTGCTGCGGCGAGTAGAAGATGGTTGAGCATTGGCTTGGGATAGGCATGAATCCGATGATTGAGTATTGCATCTTGAGATGGTGGCGGGTTCCTGAGGATACCCGCTTGGTAAATCTAGGTAATCGTCAAAGAGAATTGAATCGGCCGGAAGACCCCCTTACACGCGGGAAAGAGGGGCGGTTTTTGGATGAAGAAGTGAATGTCGAGGCGGATGGTGGGGGCCCTTAAATACAGCTGAGCCCTCGCGTCTCACACGTGACGTGGGACGGGAGTAGCGCGGTGCCGTCTCACAAGGCGGCCGGCCGAACTTTTGCTGCAGGCACAGCCTTCCTTCAACCCAGCTGCAACACCAAAGCACAGCCTTCAATGTCAGCCATACCGACTTTTCGAATTGCACGGCCTACGCGATTGTCGACGCCTGCCGATGCCGTGCGCTCTCTCCTGACGCCCTCGGTCAATTGCACCACCCGCATCGCACCCGTCGCACGATTTTCCACGTCGCCGTCCTCATGGGGCCGAGGGGACAACAATAAGAATCGAGGCAATTCGGCGGTCAGGGGAACTGGCCTTCGCAAACGGCAGACGCTCAGTGTGTCGCCAACGATACCGAAGCCGGTGGAGCGGACGTCCACGGTGCAGGGCGACCCCAATCACGGCCTGTGGGAGTTCTTCAAGAACAAGAAATTGCTGGCGACACCGGTAGAGGAAACGAAGCATGGTATGGAAACCGCCTTCCATGGCAGGGGAAGGGGCTAATTCAGGTCTAGGGAGATCATGGACGGTCAACGAGCTGCGCCCACGCGATTGGGAAACATTACAACAGTTATGGTGGGTGTGCGTGAAAGAGCGCAATCGGCTTGCGACGGGGAAGCTCGAGCGGAAACGTCTCAAAGCTGGCTTTGGCGACGCAGAGAATGAAGCTCGGGACAAGGTTGTTCAGGAGACCATGAAGGCCATCATCGACACGCTGGTGGAGAGAAACAAGGCGTACCATGAAGCATACGAGCTTGCACAGGATGATCCCACGATTGATCTCACGCGGTTGGAGCGCCAGTATCAGGAGCCTACATACGAGGCCGATGTAAGTGGACTTGCCGCAGGCTCTATGCGTTCAAGCTAACCATCCCTAGGAACTTGCCGACGAGAACCTGGATGACCCAGACGGGGCAGTACCGACCGAAGTACGAGACCAACAAGCCGCAGCTCCTGATGTTGTATTCGAGGAGCCAGCAAGGCCGAAAGATCAACCGAAGCAACAGACGACGATATAAGGGCAAGGGGATGCGAATATCCAAAAGCGGGCAATCAGCTCCTGGCCATGGCAGAACTGATTGCTGCACGAAGATGTGTTAGATGTAAAAACGCCTGTAGAATACATATGCACTGTACACTGTACGATAGCTGTGGAGAGGCTGGTAGATAGACGGGGTTGTTGTAAGAATTGGAGAGTTGTGCATACATGGTGCCTGTGCACGGACAAGACTCTCGCAGTACCTAGTGAAAAGCCGGGATACAGGGCTGATGAAGTACAGGACTCCACAAAGCTTATCCAAAGGTGGATGCACCCAAGGCGGATACCTGCAACGCCTGGCGCTTTGCTTTGAAAGATGGGCCTTCATGGCCTGGTGGGTATCCCAAGATCGCGTTCCTCTCTCTGAATGGTCTCAGACCCGTGGGCAGCGGGCAAGCCACCGTTGCCAGAGACTTGGTTGATGGACGCAGGCGAGTAGAACATGAGTCTCAGTCGATTCGCGAAACCAAAGACGCTGAGAAAGTGCCTGGCGAGATGATGGATGAATGCATAAACGGCCTCTGCGCCACGCGAAACGGCGAGACGGGGCTCAAAGAGGAGCTACGACCGCCAGGCACCCCCACATTGCCGCTCACCGCATCACCCCCTCCCAAGCTATTTCACCTCAACACAACACCACATACTGTATACCTGGATTCGCAGGCTCAACCTCGCACGTTTTCCACAGTCACCACCGACCCGCAATCATGGACGAGATCGCGCCCGAGTACGATGTGGTGGTTTTGGGGACTGGTGCGTGGCTACTACCCCGCCCAAGATGCAAGCAGCACCCAAGCTAACAGTGCTGCGCAGGCCTCACCGAATGCGTGCTCTCAGGGTAATGCAGGTCGCGGCACGGATGGAGACGTCGGCTGACAGTAGGCAGTGTGCTCAGCGTGAAGGGCAAGAAGGTGCTCCACATTGACCGCAACGACCACTACGGCGGGTAAGTGCTGTCGGTCGTCGTGCTGCACAGCAACACTAACACGTCAAAGCGAGGCGGCCTCCGTCAACATCGAAGCTGTACGTATCGTGCATGGTCCGCGCCGTGCGGTTGCATACGCTGATGTCCGCAGCTTTTCAAGAAGTATGGCAACACGGCCGGCGAGCCATGGAAGAAGTACGGCCGCGTCAACGACTGGAACATCGACCTCGTCCCGAAGCTGCTGATGGCGAACGGCGAACTCACCAACATTCTCGTCTCGACCGACGTCACACGGTACCTCGAGTTCAAGCAAATCGCCGGCAGCTATGTTCAGCAGGGCCAGAGCGCAAAGGCGACCGTGGCCAAGGTGCCTTCAGATGCCGGCGAGGCCCTCCGCTCGCCATTGATGGGCTTGTTTGAGAAGCGACGGGCGAGGAACTTCTTGGAGTGGGTTGGCGCATACAAGTCAGATGACCCGGCGACGCACAAGGGTAGGTGCGGGACACTCGGCAGCAAGGGAACCCCACTGAAGGTGCAATCTAGGACTTGACGTGAGCAACGTAACCATGAAGGATGTCTACGACAAGTTCGGCCTGGAGGCCACCACTCGAGACTTCATCGGTCACTCGATGGCCCTCTACCAGACGGATGACTACATCGACGCCAAAGGCACAGCCAACGATGCGATCGAGCGCATTCGGCTGTACGTCAACTCCATGGCAAGATACGGAAAGTCGCCTTACATCTACCCCTTGTACGGTCTCGGCGAGCTTCCCCAGGGCTTTGCCCGTCTCTCGGCCATCTACGGTGGTACATACATGCTGAACACGGACGTTGACGAATTCCTCTACGAAGGCTCAAAGGTGGTCGGCATCAAGGCAACTATGAAGGAGAAGGGCGATGACGGCCCAGGCATGAAGTTCGAGACCAAGGCTAAGAAGGTGTTGGCCGACCCCTCGTACTTCCCTGGAAAGACTCGCGTGACCGGACATCTTCTCAAGGCCATCTGTATCCTGAACCACCCCGTCGCGAGCACGGACAACTCCGACTCCCTGCAGCTCATCATTCCCCAATCGCAGGTCGGCCGCAAGCACGGTACGTTGGGTCCAGGCCAGCCCACTCGGAATCGAAGTTGACAAAGTACAGATATCTACATCGCCGTCGTTTCATCCGCGCACAATGTTTGCCCCAAGGGCTACTACATTGCCATTGTCTCCACCATTGCCGAGGGCGACAGCAACCACCACCTTGAGCTACAACCCGGTCTCGACCGCCTCGGCAAGATTGAGGAGCAGTTCATGGGCCAGCCGATTCCGCTCTACGAGCCGGTCGAGGACGGCACGAGCGACAACATCTTCCTGTCCAAGAGCTACGACGCCACAAGTCACTTTGAGACGACGACCGGTATGTTGTATGGAAACGATGGAAGGTGCAAGTACTGACAGGCTGCAGACGACATCAAGGACATCTACCGGCGTGCCGAGGGCCACGAGCTTGTGGTCGAAGGTCTGAGGGAGGGCCAGTTCAACGTGGAGGAGTAGATATGCACCGGAATACCTAGCTAGAAATGACTTGTGATTTGGGTTCGTTTGGTATACGACCGGAAAGGTGTTGGCGGACTTGGAATAGCAAATGATGTATGCATCTGGGCGTCTCTGCCTGTTGGGTTTGGCGCCATCCGGGCCCTCTGTGACATGGAAGCATGCATGTGTTTGGAGGCTTGCTTCGGCAATGTGCCCCACGCTACGCCGCAAGAGGAAGCCTTCTGGAAGCCTTCCTTTCCATGCGGTCCAAACACCAATCCACCCGCCGCGTCGATATTCGAAACCTCGCTCGTTGTCGCTGGCTCTGCAGACAACCGCTTCGAATACAAAGCAACCATGGCGCAGGTCGGTCGCTATCGCTTTCTCACGATCGCGGTGGTCTTCCACCTGGTCTACATCTACAGGCACGTTGTCACGACCTCGGGAGCCGCCTGCGACTGACAGGTGCAGCATCTTCTCGATTTATTTCGTGAGCCCGATTGTCCATGGCATGCGCGAGCACCGCGTCGAGAATCACGGGGCCCCCGCAAAGCGCCTGGTGCTCTACGTCGGTACGTGGTGCAGCAGCTTGCGGACCGGGACCGGGACCGGGACTGGGACTGGGACTGGGACTGACGGTGCATGTAGGCGATGGCTTGCGCGCGGACAAGGCCTTCCAATCCTTCCCCGACCCCAAACCCTCAGATGCCGGGTCGGAAGAGGCCAAGGTGCCCCGCCCGCTTGCGCCGTTTCTGCGGTCCCGCGTCCTCGACCACGGTACCTTTGGCGTCTCTCACACCCGTGTGCCCACCGAATCGCGGCCCGGCCATGTCGCGCTGATCGCCGGGCTGTACGAGGATGTGTCGGCCGTCATGACGGGGTGGAAGCTGAACCCGGTGAACTTCGACAGCGTCTTCAATCGGAGCAGGCATACGTGGAGCTGGGGCAGTCCCGACATCCTGCCCATGTTCGAGCATGGCGCTGTTCCCGGCAGAGTGTATGCGGATACATACGATGCCGAGGCCGAGGACAACTCGAAGGATGCCTATCATCTGGACCTGTGGGTGTTTGACAAGGTCAAGGCCCTGTTCGGGGAGGCGAGGAAGAACAAGACGCTCGATGCAGAGCTGAGGAAGGACCAGAACGTGTTCTTCCTTCACCTGCTGGGGTTGGACACCACGGGACACTCGCACCGGCCGTATTCGTGGCAGTATCTGCACAACATCCAGATCGTTGACCAGGGAGTCAAGGAGATCACCCAGCTCATCGAGGACTTTTATGACGACGGGAAGACGGCCTTCGTCTTCACCGCAGACCACGGAATGAGCGACTGGGGTAGCCACGGCGATGGGCATCCGAACAACACCCGCACGCCCTTGATCGCCTGGGGATCTGGCGTCGCCACTCCCGTCACGAACAAGTCTGGCATTGCGAACGGACACGAGGATGGCTTTTCGTCGGACTGGGGGCTTGACCACGTTCAACGGCATGACGTGGCTCAGGCAGATGTTGCCGCGCTCATGGCCTATCTTACGGGCCTGGCGTTTCCCACCAACTCGGTCGGCGAGCTTCCGCTAAACTACCTGGACGCCGATCCGAAATTGAAGGCCGAAGCTCTGTTGGCGAATGCGAAGGAGATACTGGAAATGTATCGCGTCAAAGAAGAGCAGAAGAAGTCTACGGAACTCTACTACAAAGCTTTTCCCCAGCTAGGCGACGAAGCGCACTCGGTCGAATACCGTGTCTCTCAGATACAAAAAGCCATCGACAGCGGAGAGGCTGAAAATGCTATCCGGCAATCCAACGAGCTGATCCAGATTGGCCTTGAAGGTCTCCGATACCTGCAGACATACGACTGGCTCTTCCTCCGGACACTGGTGACTGCAGGGTACATTGGATGGATCATTTTTGCCATCACGACCGTCATCGATCTCCATGTGCTTCATGCGGAAACTCGGGCTTCGAGATCTGTTCCAAGCCTTGTCGTATTCTCCTCAGTGCTCGTCGCGCTGTACTCTGCGTTGTTCATGCAAGAGTCTCCATTGATCTACTACGCTTATGCTTTCTTCCCGGTCATATTCTGGGAAGAGGTGTGGGCTCGAAAGTCGGCGCTGATCAAGGGAGGAAAGGTGCTATTCGCTGATGTATCATCTCCAACAGACAAAATCAAATTGGTTCTCTCTACCTTGGGCTTCTTTGGGCTTCTGGAAGCATTGGTGAGTCCATTCTATTCCAAGGTGAATAGGGTCGTTGACATGCATAGGTCCAAAGCTACTTCAAGCGCGAGATCTACACGATGTGCTACCTTCTTGCCACGACATGGCCTTCCTTTTACGGCCATCGGTTTATGCTGGAAAATGCCTTTACCGTATCCATGTGGATCTTGTCTTGCGCCATCATGAGCGTGTTCACTACGCTTCCAGCTATCAAAGCCGAGGATCTCAACCTCATGTATGTTTGTCCTAAGCCATGAAAGCCACTGCTGCTCACATCTGCTTCAGCCTTTATGGAGGCTTCCTCATGTTTGCCGTTGGTGGTCTCTACCTGCTGTTCGAAAAGCGCATCACCGCCGATGCTGATGCTTCCGATCACCACAAGGCCGACTCAATTCTGGATGTGCAATCACGGATCCTGTTCGGCTGTCAGATGGGTCTGGTCCTGCTCGCGATGATAGTCACACGGTCAAGTGTCATCACACTCCAGGCAAGGCAAGGCCTGGGCAGTGGCAACATTTACGTCGGCTGGTTCACACTCGGTATGTATACTCGTTTTCGGAATAGCAAACCTTTACTAACATATACAGGGGCTTCCCTGATCCTTCCTTTTGCGTATACCCATCAACCGAACCGTCACTATCTGCATCGCCTGGCTGTCATCTTCCTAGGATTTGCACCAACCTTCATCATCCTCACAATATCATACGAGGGACTCTTCTACTTCGCCTTCTGCATGTGCCTCTTCAGCTGGATGCGCCTAGAACATAGCGTGTACCTGCACAGCACCGAGAAGAAGGCCGCACGCGCCCCCGTCCAACCAACAACCCCCATCCGACAAAAGAGCGAATACCGGTCCCTCACCCTCTCGGATGCACGCATTGCCCTCTTCTTCTTCTTCTTCGTCCAATCCGCCTTCTTCAGCGCCAGCAACATCGCCTCGGTATCCTCCTTCTCCCTCGACGCCGTGTACCGTCTCGTCCCCATCTTCGACCCCTTCTCGCAAGGCGCTCTTCTGGTCCTCAAACTCATGGTTCCCTTCGCCGCCCTCTCCGCGAACTTCGGACTGCTGAATCGCCGACTGGGTGTGGCGCCTTCGGCACTCTTCATGGTGGTCATGGCGGTCAGCGACATCATGACGTTGAGCTTCTTCTACATGGTCAAGGATGAGGGGAGCTGGTTGGATATCGGGACGACCATCAGCCACTTCATCATCGCGAGCCTGCTGGGGGTTTTCGTGGCCGGGTTGGAGTTGGTCAGCGGGAGCATCGTTGGGGGTGTGGAGGTGGAGGTGGAGGGGCGGAAACCGGAGGAGCCGATGGACGAGGTGACGGGAGGGGTGGACGCGGAGGAGGATGGAAAGATGGACGCGAACGCGAACGCGAATGCGAATGGAAAGGCGGGCACGAAGACGAATGGCAAAGTCGATACGGAGGCGAATGGAAAGGCCGATGCGAAGACGAATGGAAAGGCGAGCCGGGAGTCAGAGGAGAAGATGGATGGTCGGAAGAAGATGGCCTCGGTAGCTTCTTGATGCAAGTGAATGTCGCAGTGGTCTGGTTACCATGACAAAGGCACGACTGGGTTATACAGGTCGTGCTTGTTACATATGCATATATATATAGATGGATGGATAAACAAAGTCACGCGCGCCAAGTCATGTCCAGACGTGTACAGTTCAATTCTTTTCGCCCGCTGCGTGTACGTACTCATTATTAACCACTCTCCCTCAGTTTCTTCCGTTCCATATGCTCCCTCTCCACATGCTCACCGCGCATACTTATTACCCTCGCACATTCACCCCCTTGTTCCTGAACAACGAACCCAGCACACCATGCAAACGCCAACGCTCCCAACACCTTCATGCAAGAATTAAAGAGATTCGTATCGTAGAAAGTGTCAAGTACAGTACAGCCAGTCATGCAGTGGGCATGATCCTTGGGTCCTTGGTCCATGTATCCGACCGTGGCGAAGAGAAAATAAGGTCGAAGAGGAAGGGTTTCAAAAAGTGGAAAAAAAAATAAAGAGAGGTTTTGTTGGAGAAAGGGCGCAAAGGGTGGTGGATGCAGCGAGTCGTGCAGACGAGGTCAGACAAACGTGACGGCTCGCCTCTTGCTCGGATTCCGGACCACGCGCGAACTCATCGACACAGACGCAGTAGGAGAGCTGCTATACACAAATCAGCCGCACCGCCCTCACGCCAAAGGTCTTGTAGGCTCAGTGGTACCGTGGCGGCGACCCCTGCCCGTTTGGCACCCCGTTGGGCTGCTGATTGCCTCCTCCCTGTCGGTATTCGACCTCCCTCCTCATCAGCTCCAGGGTTTCCGGGAAGTAAGGCTTGACGCCAAACGTGACGAGGTACTGGGCCGTCTTCTCGATCCGCTTGATCTCCCGCGTCACGTTCCACTCCTCGCCCTCGCCAAAGCGACGGCCGACGACGTCCACCATGGCGGCGTCGAGACGGCCGTAGAAGTCCTGCCGTGCGGTGATGTCGTCCTCGTCGCCGGAATCGAGACCGCCGTGCGAGTTGAGGTTGCCGCCGAGCTTGAGGATGAGATCGAAGGCGTGGCGGGGGCCCGAAGGGAGGAGGGAGAGGCGCTCGATGTCGGGGAGGAACTTGAGCATGGCGGAGGCGAAGTGTGCGCTCGAGATGGAGTCGTTGAGGTCGTCCTGCAGACGGTGCAGGTCGAAGTTGACGATTGTGATTTTGCGGTCCAGCTGGGCGTTCAGCGTGACGGCGGCATCGGCCGTGGTCGAGTCCATGATCTTTGCAATCGAAGGCGGGACGTCTGGGGTCACATCGAATCAGCTCCCGTTCGACGAGAAGGGCTCCCATCCGGCCAAGGGAGAAGGAGGACATACCTGGACGGAGGCCGCGCTTGTCAATCCAGCCGTGCACCTCGGCACGCTGCTGCTCCAGCTGCTCCACCCACGCCTGCATCTCCGCCAGCTGCGTCTCCAGCTGCTCAATCTTCTCGGAGTAGGGCCTCACAGCCTGGTTGAATGCCTGCGTCAGCAGGTCCGGCATGGGCTCTGCCTTCCCGCCGACCGCCATCGCCCCACCAAGGCCGGCCGAGCTCAGCGGCTGCCCCAGCGTCGCACCGCTCATGCCGCCGCTCATGCGCCGCGAAAAGGGCTGCTGGTCCTGCGGCTGCTGCTGCTGCTGGTGGTGCTGGTGCTGCTGTCGCGAGTACATTTCCTCTTCGCTGACGACGGCGGGGTCGGCGACCTGCTGCTGGTGCTTCGCGGCGATGCTGTCGCGGTCGCGGCTGGAGTCGGGGCGCTTCTCGTAGTCGTCGTAGGACTGGGAGCGGGGCGGGCCGTCGTTGTCAATGTACGAGTTGGCGCGAGAGCGGCGTTTGAAGAACATGCTGAGAAGAGAAGGGGAGGGAGGAGAACACGAACGAGAGAGACTCGCGGGTGCGATAAAAAGGCTCGAGCTGTAGGGTGGGAGGGAGGCAGGAGCGCCTGGTTGGAACGGAGAGAGAAGTGGTTGGACGCTTACTACTGGCTCGCTGGGGGGGGGAGAAATTGGGGTGGTGGGAGGAGAGGTTGGGCTGGCTGCTCAGGCGCAACGAGAATCCCCGTATCGACGAATTGTCGTACGAGGTGCCGGGCCCAAACACGCGGACGACGCTATGTGGCAAACGCTGTCCCGATGACGCTGTCCACATAGAACATACAAATCCTACACGACGCCGTTACAACAGCCGCCGGGATGATGGGGGCCCGTGCGCTCACCACGTACCGACTCAACTCAATTCAGTTCAGCTCCCAGCCACTTGCACGGCCCGAACGAAGCCACAGCACAGCACAGCGCAGCGCAGCGTCCGGAATACAATCACTTCGTCGTCGCCATCCTTTTTCCCAATCGCCCTGGAGAGCTGTTTTGGTTTTTGCTGCTCGCCGCTGTCATCCACGTCATGACGTGTCCCATGGAGACATCATCTACACAACTCGTGTGACCTCGAGTCTCACCATACAATACACCCACCCCCTCTCATCTCTTCTTCCGTCCCCCAAAACCCATCATCCTGACCGCTTGGCATGACCATGTTGGTCATTCACAGACGAATAATTACGAGCATCACTCAACTTCTGCCTACCCATGCTGCGTGTTCAACACTTTTGTATATGCTTTTCCTCTTGTGAACCATCGATCCGACAAGCCGCATGAGAGCTGAGCATACCCGTCTACACTGCACCATGCATGCAAATCAAGACAACCACCTGTTCATCCCATGCCGACAGTCGCATTCCGCTCAAAACCCCCATCTCACACCCTCTTTCCCTCTATAGCCTGTCCATCCACCTCGTGTACTCATGCGCAAGTCGTGGCTGCCATGCATCGTCATCGTAACAAACGAAATCAATCATGTAGGTTGGAAACCGGTCCAAGCATCCCGCAAAGGGGAGACCAAGATCCGCAAGAATGGAATGGACGTGGAGGAGATGGGAAAAGGGAGGTGCTGGCGCCGTCTATCCAAGAGCCAGTACGTCCATGGAGATGCGATCCAGGACACCAAATGCGATCCAACCGTGGGCCGAGCAATTGTGCACGTCTGATGCCTGTGCCCGGTTTACGATAACGACTTCTTCAGCTCTTCGACCGCCTTCCACAGCTCGATGGCTTTCTCGGCTCTCAACTAGGACCCATCAGTCCTGCAATGCACGAGTAGCGGTGGAACAGGAGAACATACCTTGAGCAGGTGCGACTCCACCTCCCCGGTGGCAGTCGGTGCATTGAACAACACCCTCCCATCCTTTGGTTCCTTGCCGTCGGCGTCGCCGACAAGTAGGCTTTTCGTAATAGCAGCATTGAGAAGCAGTCGGTGGGTTCCATCCGCACGGAGCACGAACCTGGCCTTCGTCGGCGCCTCCCGTGTTATGTTGAGCTTAAAAGGTCCAACCCCACGCTCTTGCCAGCCCTTCGAGCTGGCTTCCCCAACCAACGTATACAGCTTGGCGCGGCCTGACCATGTCGTGTCCTCGTTCTCTTCGCCAGTCTCCATCGGTCCCTGCGGTTGGAGGAGAGACGAGCTGGGCTTACGCTCCGGCTCCTTGCAACCCTCTTCGTCTCCTTCACCTTCTTCGTCATTGTCCGAGGCGGTGCTTTCATCCTCGGCTGCCTTGGGCCGTTCTTTTGACCCAAAGTCCACCGGCTTCTGCGTCAAGCCGGTAATTCCAGAGCCTCCAGATCCGAACGAAGAGAGCTTCGAGGAGGCGGTGCTTATACCCCCAAACGCGCTACCGCCCAGTGCTCCGCCAAAGACGGGCTTGATCCCATTGGCACTCCCACCAAACGCGGATGGTCCCGAGCTGCTACCCAGTGAAGCGAACCCGGACGGCTTGGTCGCAGGCGTGCTACCGCTGGACGCAAACGAAGTGAGCTTGCCTGCTGCAGCGCTGAACGGCGAAGTCGAGCCTGAAGCGGCAGCGCCAAACGGTGAGGCGGTAGAACTGGCGAAGGAGCCGAAACCCGACTTCTTGAACGCTTGGCTCGATGTCTGTGGTTGGTCTTCCGCAGATGTCTCTGATGGTTTCGACGCCGGCTTCTGCGGGGACATGGTAGCGAAAGGGGAGGCTGTGGAGGTGTTGGCGAATCCGATTCCTAGTGGCATCTATCAGAGTGTTAGAAGCAAGCTAAAGTCAACATGTCGAGGGCACCGACCTTGGTTTTGCTTTCCGTTGCTTCAGCAACCAGTGGGTCGCCGCCATCCCTCGGCCGCTTTGTCGTACGCTCCTCCTCTGATTTGGAGACCGCAGCCGTGCCTTTCGAGGTCTCGGCGGCGGGGTCGGCTGCACCTTCTGCGCCGGCCTCGGCCTCTTCGCGCGTCCGCTTGTTCTTCGGGCTAGCGACGCCCGACTTGCTCTCGCTCGCGTTGGGTGTACCCTCTCGGCCATCTGCCTTGGCGCTTTCTGATTCTTGGGTCGAACACATGGGCTCGTCGCCGTCGTGCTCGGATATCGGGGGGATAATGGTCTTGACCGGGATTGCGGTGTCTCGGCCCGAGTCAACAGGACTGGTGACATCTCTTGACTTCTTCCGCTGATGTCGCTCCTGCTTCTTCTCGGGGTTCTTTACCTCCTCGTCGCCCTCGAAAGCCTCGCGGCTGCGCTTTCGCCGTAACCTGCCCCGGTCGCTGTCGGATCCCGATGCGTGGTCTCCGTGGGTGCCGTTGAGAGAGACGTCGTTCATGGGCTGGTCGGAGTTTGGTGGGAGGTCGGACGAGGGTTTGGCATCGATCCTCGTCTCCTTGAGCTTATCACGGACAGGCTTCCCTTCGCTATCGCTGCTTCCGTCACTGCGGGAGGGCGAGGGCGAGGGCGGCTGCGCTGCATGTGTACTCTGCGGCTCCATCGTCATGCTGGGAAATTCGGGTTCGATCTGTGCAGAGTGGCTTGCTCTCACGAGCGCGTTGTGCGTTGGTTTGTATCGTGCGCTCTGGAATCGGCTTTTCGCCTGCTACAATGCGGCAAGCGGGGATGGGCAGATTTCTCGAGGCCGAGCTGTGGAACCCGCGACCGGGCCTCGGCGTGCTGGGGGTTTGACGTGGGTTGCAGCGTATAGCTGCGGTATAAAACTTGTGAATTTTGCGGGGCCAAGGTGTTCGAGGCGGGAGCGGGAGGAAGGGGAGCAGGTGTGGTGTGGGTGGTGGGCGGGTAGGTGGTGAGGCGAGGCTGCGGCGGGCGCGTGCTGTTGCTATTGCTGGTGCTATTGCTGGTGCTGGTGCTGTTGCTGCTGCCGGCTGGCACACAATCGAGGGCGGTTCGACAGGTTGTATAAGTCTTGCGAGCCGCCAGGCGAAAATAGGAGGGCGTTGCACAAAAGCTGGAGCGGTGGTGAGTCGGAAATGACGGTCAAAGCGCTTTTGTTGGCGAGGGTAGCTGCCGCCGGCCGGCTAGTCGACTGTCTGCTATCTACAATTCAACGCAGGACTCGAACGGGAACACGTCGTGCAGACGGGGGGCGTCAGTTGGCTGAGCTTCGGTTGTGTTTGCGCGCTTCGGGTGCCGAATGGGTGCTGGAGGAGACGTGGAGAGAGTATAGGCGCTGGATGGTTGTGGTCGAGTAGGATGTGCTGTCGCCGCCGCACTGAACACCAATGACGAACAGAGTGAGGAGTGGGGGACCGCTGAACGTGGGCTACATCAACGACACAGCAGCACTCGCTCGCATAGTCAAAAGTATGGAGTGAGATCACAGCGGGACGGTCCCCCAGCTTGGGAAATGATGGTTGTAAATATCAAACTCTACGCTTTCATCGACGGTCCGTTCGCGCCGTATCCACTGCCCTCTGGCCCAGATCCCGAAAATCCCCCAAATTCCGTAGTGTACATGCAAATAACCTATCACGCGCGTACTGGTACAGACGTCTAGCTGATGAAGCAGATGCAACCCAGCGCGATGTAAAAGACAAATAGAGGGTATACTGCAATGCCAACGCGGTTGTTCACCACCCCTGACCCGCCCATGATGCTGATGCCCGCTGCCAACGACCATGCGACCAGAACGAGATACACGGGGATCCTGACGATCATGTGGACACCAACTGCGCTGAGAATCGAAGCAATGACCAGGGGGAAGAGCGTGTACCCGATGATGGAGACCGACTGGAAGAAGCCACTGCGACGGTCAGCTGGCGTCCAAGATACAACCCATCCGACTTGAACTCACATGTTTCCTCCCAACAGCTTGATCTGCAGGGTGACAACCGCCTCGCCAATCCAGACCAGCGCAAAGATGCCAGAGAAGACTAGATCTTTCTGCTCGTCTTTTGCGCCCCGTGAGAGGAACAAGCTCAGGAGCAAGCAGAAGATGAGAGGACCCCACAGGTCCCAATCTCGCAGACCTTCGCTCATGCCGCCCTGCAGGATGACGTCCGCGTCTGGCCATCGTCCCGCCAGATTCCTGAGCCCGCCGCCAAAGCCATCCGCTTCGCCGCGCTCGGCTGCCCCTATGCCTCCCCCGCTCTGCATCATGCCGCCCAGCAGGTACTTGGGATACAGCACCTGCTTCATCTTCTCCCATATCGCCAGCAGATCCCGAGACAGAGTCTCCAAGACCGTCTCGTCGATGGTGTTTGTCGGCGCGCGTCGGTCTTCGCCGGGGATGGACGAGGTCAGGTAGGATTGCGTGTTCCCACCCGTCCGCGACGTGATATTCCCAGTGAGCGGCGCGCGGTCCGAGGTGCCCTGTATCGGGTCGTCGAGGTCGTCCAGCGTCGCTGTTGCGTCGTCAGCTTCGGCTTCATGCCTGGCGCAGAAGCACCCAGCTTACCATCGTCAGGGTCAATCAGGTCCCGTTCCACCGCATCGTCATCGTAGAGCGCCGTGGAGGAGCTCGGCATCATAGCCGCCATGATTGCATCCGCTCTCTGCGAGATTCTGTGGCTGCTAGCTCGAAGGGGCAGCTGGAATGGGAATTGGTGAGGCTCTTGGACGGCCCGTGGACGACAGATGGCACATGCAGCACATGCAACCTGCGCTTCGTTGGCGGCCAGGATACGCTACCGAAAGCGGCAAGGTTTCCACGCTACGAAGCTCGACTCGTTCACCACGCCTGCGTCACCGTTCACTATATGTACCCGTTGAGATGGTCCCTGTTTTTGCTCATGCTCCGGTAGTTCGTCTTGCTCTTGAAGTTGCATCGTCGCTTTATCTCCACCATGACGGAGCCCATACTCAATGACATCTCGCATAGGCGCTTCAACCTGCTTCGTGGGAGTTGGATACTCGTCTCGCCGCACCGCACGAAGCGACCGTGGCAGTAAGGCGCCCCTCTCTACCCCAGAGAAAAAACGCTTATCATCTTCCAGGGGATTGCAGGAGAAGCCTTCCAAGACTACACTCCCAGACTACGATGAAAAGGTACCATCCCATCCCACAACCCATACCCCGCCGAACCGCCCTCACACGTGATAGTGCTATCTATGCCCGAGCAACACGCGCGCCAATGGCTCCAAGAACCCCAAATTCACCCAGACGTTTGTCTTCGTGAATGATTACAGCGCCGTCAAGGAGGAGCAGGAAGACTACCGCCCACAGAACAAGGAGGGCTCGCTAGCATCACGACTGCTTCGGGCGGAAGGTGTGACTGGGAAATGCTACGTCATCTGCTTCTCTCCCTCCCACCACCTGACTCTCGCGGACATGGCACCCCCTGAGATCCTCCCCATCATAGAGACTTGGACAATCCTGTACGCCGCGAATCTGGATCCAAAGTCACCTCTCGCAAAGGTCGCCAGCACCCTGTCCATACCACCGCTCTCGCAAACAGACATTGAGCGGCCAAATGCTCAGTACAGGTACATGCAAATCTTTGAGAACAAAGGCACCACCATGGGCTGCTCGAATCCGCATCCGCATGGGCAAATCTGGACCACCACCTCACTTCCCGAGGAGCCGGCAATAGAACTGCTGCAGCTTAGCAAATACCGGCGAGAGCAGAACGGGTCGCATCTGCTGGTAGACTACGCCGAGTGCGAGTCGAAAGAGAAGGAACGGACTGTATTTGAAAACGAGTCGTTCTGGGCAGGTGTGCCGTACTGGGCAGTGTGGCCATTCGAGATCATGATCGTGAGCAGGCAGCACAAGCGATCGCTGGTGGATTTCGACGGCAAAGAGAGGAAGGACTTGGCAGAGTGCATAGCAGAGATCACGCGGCGCTACGACAACCTGTTCGAGACACAGTTTCCGTACAGTAAGTGGCTTCTCTTCCTCCGATGTTATATCACAGCACTGATCTTGATATAGGCATGGGCATTCACCAAGCACCATTGACTGGATCGGAAGACGAGGTCGAGTCGAGCCACTTCCATATTCACTTCTATCCACCCCTCCTCCGCAGCGCTACGGTCCGCAAGTTTCAAGTCGGATATGAGATGCTTGCCGAGCCTCAGCGTGACATTACTCCAGAGCAAGCCGCGGAGCGACTACGAAAATGTGGCGGAATACTCTACCGGAAGAAGTTGGACGATGCTCCGATCGTGAACGGCGACAAGGGGGAGTAGACCGAGGCTGGCGGTGTGCAACAGGGTCAGCAACGATGCGCAGATGTTGTACCCAAGACTTTGCTTCGGTAGGGAAGGGCATTTGCGTGTTATACATTTCACTTTTTGTGTGTATATTGGCAGCATAGAATTTGATGCACATACGCAGAGGTGCATCGGCATCGGGTTCGATTGAACAGCATAGGGTGGCGCCTGTTGAACTTTCACACAATTTCTTCTTCATAGCATTTAATGCGTAGTCACAACGATCATGATTGACGTAGTGCAGCATGCAATGTCAAAGTCTATCAAGTGGTTCTAGCAAAAAGATGTTAAACTTCAGAAAAAGCTGATTCTCTATGCCTTTATAACTGTGGAGATTGAAACTCTCCCAAATCAATTACGGATTCATCCATCCACCCTACAATCCGCTTAGTTACCGTTATCCTTCGAAGTTTGATGTAACGCACAGACCCTGGTCGCCGTTTCTCTTAGCCCAAAAAGTTAGACCCAAACAAACTCTCATTCCACACCAACCTCCCAAACAACCTGCCAAAACCGTGTACGGGACCAGCCGTCCAAAAATGGCATCATTCCTTACTTCCTATCTCCCGCCGTTCGAAGGCTGGCTTCCGCAATGGATCCTCTTCGTAGGTTGCCATCTCCTCTCCCTCCACCCATCCCATATATCAACAACCCACCCAACCGATTGAAGGATACACGCGCAGATACTGACACATCACCATCGACAGACGTCAATAATATCTATAGGAAACTCGATCCAAGCCTTCCAAACCTTGCACTTCACCGCCCGCATCTACAACCCCAACGCCGATAATTCGCGCCCGCCCTCAAACATCACTGCCCAGTACCCATCCTCCTCCTCCTCCTCCTCCTCCTCCACAACCAAGCCCTCCAAACCCCCCGCCAATGAAATCCCCTCGCAAGTCACACCCCTCAGTTCGCGCACGTTCGGTACTTGGACTCTGCTCGCTTGTATCATCAGGTTGTACGGCGCATACTACATCAACGATAAACCGGTGTATGAGTTGGTCATGTGTGCGTATGCGGTCGCTTGGCTGCACTTTGTGGGAGAGTGGCTGGTGTATGGTACTACGAGGTTGGGTGTTCCGTTGGCGGGGCCGTTGGTGATTAGTACGGGGACGTTGGTGTGGATGAATGCGACCAAGGAGTTTTATTTGGCGCAGTAAGATGGTGGGCAAGGAAGGGAGAAGGGTGTTTCCCTAAAGACACGAGGATTGTACGATGGAGCGACATACAATAAGTCGTGCGGCACTTGTGCTCTGGTATTGTATTTATTGTTCCATGTGTAATCAGGCTGTAATCGTAATGTATATACATCACACCCCCGTGGTAAGCCTGAACACCGAGGCTGTCTACTGCTTCTTCGCCTCCCTGGCCGCTTTCCTCAGAGCCCTCTTCCGAATATCCTCATGCATCCCCCTATTGACCTTCAGGACAATTTGGCTTCTGTCACCCACGAACCGGCTCAGGAACCACATCATCAAACCATGACTCCAGTACGGCGAGCTCGTGAACGCGACATTCTGTGCACCGCCACTGCGACCAATCTTTCCCAGCGCAGCGCGCACAAACTGTCGCGGGTTCGGCACCAAAACAGATGTCTTGCGAATCTTGGACATGGCGGTTGCGACGAGATGCGATTGGACGCATTGGACGTGAACCCCGTGGGGCTGGAGCTCGGAACCGAGTGCTGTAGACCACTGCTGAAGGAAGGCCTTGCTGCCGGAGTACGTGGCCAGTAGAGGTGTAGGGAAGAAGCCGCCGAAGGAGGCCATGTTGAGGATAAGACCGCGTTTGCGAGACACCATGCCCGGCGCGACAATTTGGGTAACCTTCAGCGTGCCCATGCAATTTATCACAATGATGTCGTTCAGCTCCTGCGCCGGCGTCTCCGCGAACTGCACCGGAATGCTGTGGCTCAGTCCCACGTTGTTCACCAATATACTGACATCCAAGCCGTCGACCAACTTGCGCAGTGCGGCGTAGTCGCCGTCTTTGTTCTGCGCGAAGTCCATGGCGAGTGTCTTGGTGGAGATCTTGGGGCCATATTTCGACGAGATGTCGGAGGCGAGAGTGTCGAGTTTGGATTGCGTGCGTGAGACCAGGAGGAGGTTGTAGCCCTTTGCGGCGAGCGAGAGGGCGAATTCCTTACCAATGCCGTCCGAGGCACCGGTTATAAGGGCCCAGGAGCCGCGGGGGCCAAAGGACGAGAGCTGCATGGAAATTAGATGGTGGAACTCGAGATCGGGGGAATGGCTGACGTACCGATTTGCCTGGAAGCACGAATAAGCTGAGGAGAGCCCTGACAAAGCTGAAGATTGGCGAGATGATGGTATACAGTCCTGCCAGAAGGACGAGGGAAGCAAGCGGAACTGCGAGCTTGGAGTTGAGCTCCTTTTCGACACTGCCCAACACATTGCTGAGAGCGTCCATGGTGGAGAGCGATGTGAGGGGTAGCACTCGACAAAACCTGTCGAAGAGTAGTGACAATGGTTGGAAAAATGGGAACTCGTCAACTCGAGATGCAGCCTTCGAGTCCAATGGCGCAGGCCAGCACTTCGGTGAAGAAGACTTGGACTGTTCCGTCAACAAGAAATGCAGTTGACAGTTTTCAGCGCCAATGGCAATGGTTGTTGAGCCGCGGCAGGCTGTTGACATATCGGGCCTAGCGTATCTGCGGAAAAACAGTATCGCCGCGTCACTAAGCGAAGCCCACTGAACTTTCGAGACCTCGACATCACGAACCCGAACGACACCACATCCCGACCGCAAACATGGCTACCGAGCTCACGTACGTACAAATCCGCGCCTGCTCTGTGCGATGGACTAATTACGGAACAGTGTGCAGTCCGAGCGCGCCTACCAGAAGCAGGTACTACTGTTCCCATCCCCCGCGACGGCCAGGTGAACGTGATACTGATTCTCTGCGAATAGCCCCATATCTTCCTGAACCACAAGGTCGGCGGACCGCGCAAGAACACCCGGAACAAGCGATGGTATAAGGATGTTGGTCTGGGCTTCCGTACGCCCAAGACGGCCATTGAGGGCTCCTACATCGACAAGAAGTGCCCCTTCACCGGCACCGTCTCCATTCGCGGCCGTATCCTGACCGGCACCGTCGTCTCCACCAAGATGCACCGTACGTTCTCCGCTGTTTTTGACACCCCGGACAAATCTTTGGCTGTGAAGGTCGATTTGTATTTGGCTTGGCAGTGTGGCTGATGGATTCTAGGTACCCTCGTCATCCGCCGCGAGTACCTTCATTTCGTGCCCAAGTACTCGCGTTACGAGAAGCGACACAAGAACCTCGCCGCCCACGTCTCCCCCGCTTTCCGTGTCGAGCCCGGTGACCAAGTCGTCGTTGGCCAGTGCCGACCCCTCTCCAAGACTGTCCGTTTCAACGTCCTCCGTGTGCTGCCCAGGACCGGCAAGGCCGTCAAGTCTTTCTCCAAGTTTTAGGTGGATGGTTTAGCATGGGAGATGAGAGAGGCGGGAGAAAATGAGGAACTGGGGATGAGGTTTCGACGGGTCAAACTTTGCATTCTGGGACTAAGGATTCGGAGTCCGACGGACTGTGTATGTTTCTTCAGTCTATGAGAAATGAAAGCCCTTGGCTGGCTAAGACGCCGCCGAGGCAGGTCAAAAAGTACAACTGGCGCGTTGCATCATGGGTGTGAGTTGATGTGTGTTTGCCAGAAGTTGCGTGCGAGCCATTGTGTTCGAAACACTGATACGAAAATGCGGATGTGAACAGTTCATCATCCATTCACCATCTATGAGCACGAGGTTCCTATATTGTCCCCAGGAAATGCTACAGGATAATGATAATCGCCACGCCGCCGCCGCCTCCCACTTTCCCAACTACACTCCACCCATGTGGCCTGCAACATGTTTCGTCCAAATTCACCACGAGATAATCTTTAGCTCTTAGATAGCAACACCTTTTTCATCATCATCATCTTCTTCTCCGGCATATTTCGCCCGTGGGTCAGCATGTTTGGAGTCGAAGAACTAGTTCGCACTGTCCGGATTAGGAGCCTCTTGATGGCATTTTGGCGGGTTATACGTGCGTGCGGCCTAGTCCTCGTCCTCGTCCTCTTCAACTTTTGATTCAGGCTCACTATCGGAGGTGTCGTCATCACTCTCCTCGTCGTCGTCGTCTTCTGCCACGCTGATGTGAAGTCGCTGGCCCTCGTCCGCCGAGACTTGTTCAGTCGGCAGTTGCAGAATCCGTCCCCATATCTGCGAATTGATCTCGCACCGTACACCCCTGACTCTGCATTCCGCACAATACGTGCCTAAACTTCTGCCCACGTTGCTGAGTCCTGGATGATACACCATGCATGTCGTCGTCTTATTTCTACAATTTGCACAGCTCTCGGGGGCAATGACGCCGTAGTTGCCTTGAATGAGTTTGGCGTGGGCGATGCGTGTACGGACGCTGGGGACCCACTGCGCGTCGGGGACGTGGCCAAAGGTTCTCTCGGCGGCATTGGTATCATGAGCCTCTTGAAAGTCCTCGGTGTATTCGGCAACTGGGGGTGGGGGAGGGAGGGTGATGAGGGTTCTTCCCAGCATGGCTTGGAGGATCTGGGCGTGGATCGACTCAGGATGGGCAGTTCGAATGTGCCTGTATTGACTTGGTTAGCGAAATATTCTGGCTTCCAGACTGATTCGTTCATTACCTTCGGAGGTTGTCGCCTCGCGTGTATCCGCATACCGGGCGGTTCGTGCAGCCTGGCTCAGGGCACAAGAATGTCCCGTTGCTAGGCGTGGATACATCCGAAGCTCGCTGGCGGTGTTGCACGTTGCTACGCCTCCGCTCCGTAGTTGTAGTTCGAATATCGTCTGCATTCGGCATAGCTACCTCTGGATGACGCTGCTTCATGTGAACGGAAAAGTTATTCTTCTGTCTGATACCTTCCCAATGTCGTGGACACTTAGTAACCGGGCAGTAGTAAAGGATCTTCATCGTCGTTACCGATATCGTTTCCGTCGGCTCTGGCTTCATGGATCGAGAAGCTTTGGAGGGGCGATCATCTTCAACGGGTACGGTTGAGGATCGCTTCTTTTGCGTTCGACAGCTGACACTGTCAATAGTGCACGTGTGGGCGTGAAAGCGGCATTCGCCGCAGGCTCCTGTTGGCCGTCCCGCTTTGAGGTCTGGGTGATAAATGCGACATGGAACGCCCTTTCGCACACAGGAGTCACAAGCAACGGGCGCTGGAACACCATATTCGCCGTGAATCATGCAGGCGTGAACCACTTTGGATCGGTAAATTTTGCTAAGCTCATCCTACAGTGCACACGGGCATATTCAGTCTCGATCTTCGAAATTGTGACAATAAACATGCTTACCCAGTTTGGCTTATGTCCATATTTTCCGGGCGGTACGTTCGAAGTTAAAGCCTTTTCGTAATCAGCCGTATGTTGATCGTTGGCAGCAGTCGGGAGAAGGCGTGGCATCTGGACGCTGGGGTGCTTTTGCGGTGCAGCCATCGTGTCGTCCTCATCCTCAACTTCACATAATGCTCCGCGATCGCTTGGACTCATTAGAAAGCGGGTATCATCGGACGAATCGGATTCAGAGTCGGTCGAGACGTCTTGAACTTTACCACGCTTTCGTTTCAACGGTAGCGGCAAGAGTTCGCTAGACGATAGCTGCTCCCGAGAGTTGGAAGTGGGTCCGGTTTCGTCCATCATGACCGGAGAGCTGGTATGAGTGGGTGGATCAGCGCTCTCTTCATTGATATTAGTCGAAGGCGTCGTGCTGGTAGAGCTGTTTATCCAGGGGGCTTCAATCTCCGCGAAATGTGCGAATAGGTGGAGCTTTCCCGCTTGAAGGCAGCCCTGATCAAAGTATGCTGCACTGTTCCAGAGCAGAGGCAAGGCTTTTCCCTCGCAAACACCATCCTCTAGATGGAAGTGGACGGTCCATTGCTTGGGATCTCGGTTTAGGATACTAAAGCTGAGGGTTTCGAGTTGCTGTAACTAATGATCAATGATAGAACGCACGCGAGTGTATTTTAAGAGTCGAACCTGATAGGTCTGAACGAGCTTGCCGGGCACCCAATCGCTTACGGAATTCTTCTGGAACTCTCGGAGAAGGATGGTCGGCAGTGCCATGGTGAATGTTGGATCTGCCAGGCGAAACGGGATTTGTTGGGGATTGGTTGAATTCCGCCACCAAGTACTTCGGAGCTCAAAAACATACAGAGTGCGTGGGACAGAGCATTGTGTATGCAAGTTTCGAGGTTCAGAGTTGAGGTGCCTGCGATAATAGAGAGGGAATCAGGGGACGTCACAACCGTGATTAGGTTGATGCACGGGCCGCTACTTAGCTTCGTGTGGCTCCTATTGGACATCGCTGCTTCTCCCTGCCACCATTTATTGAGGAGACTGAGAACCTTGGAAACCGAGTAACGTCTCCTTCATCTCGAATTGCTGCTGGATATGTGCCATTGTTTTGTGAGCGCCGTATTCCGAGAACCCGACTCAGCTCCAGACTGGCGTGATTGGTATACTGGTTATGTATTTAAAATATAGTACTTAAGAGGAAGCTTCCAATACTTCATTGGCTATTTTAGAGTAATAAAATAATTTTCCTGACTTTAGTAATTC